>JAQGDQ010000192.1:265379-280379 GCA_030141605.1 Tubiluchus corallicola
TTGTTATTGTTATTGTTATTGTTATTGTTATTGTTATTGTTATTGTTATTGTTATTGTTATTGTTATTGTTATTGTTATTGTTATTGTTATTGTTATTGTTATTGTTATTGTTGTTGTTGTTGTTGTTGTAGTTGTTGTTGTTGTTGTTGTTGTTGTACTCGTAGTAGTGGTCGTGGTGATGGTGGTGGCGATGGTGGTGGTGGTGGCAGTGGTGGTGATGGTGGTGGTGGCGGTGTGGGTGGTGATGATGGTGGTTGCGCTGTAAGAAATTGCCGTGTAGTTACTGAAATTTAGAACAATTCACAGATAACTTACCTATTAGTGCCCCTCTAGCAGTACATATGTCCCGATTATGTTCGGGTCCTAACTATCAACAAATTTTATTTCCACACATAAAATATGTTTCTGTTATTTTCTCTTGTTTCAAATTACAATTATCAGCACACTCACGCATACACAAATGCTAGAAAAAATCTTACTTTCAGGGTATCAAGCCTTGACGTATGTTTGCATTCACACTAAAGGATATTGGCATTATATCGACATCATATCTAATTAACCTCAATAATATTTAGAAAAAATGACTTGGCAAGGTGTTAGTGGTTAGCATAAAAAATTGGATGGTATTTATAACCCTATATAAAAAATAGTTGGTATTTATAGCCCTAACACATTCAATGAGAGCTTATATATACATCTACCATTTTGTATGGCTTCTTTGCCTTTTCCTAAACACAGCGCTAACTGGATATGCGCTGACTATTTGGAAAGGTGTAAAGTCCATTGTTTTCTTATTTTGTATTTCAATCCAAAATTCAGTAAGGCTTACAATTGCTATGTAAATAAGATAGTAGATAGGAATAAACAATGTATTTTCTGATATTGTTAAATGTTAAAGTTCAAAGGAAAAACGCATAACAGAATAAACGTTTTTGCTATGATACCGGAAAACTACTACAACTTTTCATCATTTATTTTTTAAGATTCTCACTACATTTTGGTTTCAATCTAAAATCTAATAACGGTCTCAATTGCTGTGTATCGGTAGATAGGATAAAACGGTGTAATTTTTGATTTGTTAAATTTAAAGTTCAAAGAAAAAATGCATAACAGCATAAAAGTTTTTTCTATGATACCGGAAAACTACCACATCGTTTTTCTTAGTCACTTTTAAAGGCACAGAAAGCCGAATCTCCAAATACTGCTATCCATAACGTAAACCGATTCTTATACCGACAGAAAAGTCATTCACAAATAACAATAAGTAACGTTGCTTAGTGCTTACATAACTACCCAGGCTACAACATCATTGCGCGCTCAAGTGAAAAATGTAACATCTATTTTGTTGTGCCCTCCTATGGTGAAGTCTATCACTTAATGTGCCGGGTATGACTTGAACTTAATGTAATCACTATTATGGTGTGTGGTCTCCGCGATTGGCAATTTCGCCGAACAAGATTATTATAAATGTGCGTTTGTGAGTACAAGAATTCTGAATGAACGAAGTAGGTTAGGCCTATTACATGCACAAAAATACGTAGTAGAAAAATAATTTTATAGTCATGATCATTATACAAACTTTTGTATTGTATGTAAAATATGGTGGGGTTTAAAGATTTCCGTGTAAGATTTGTACAGTTACTGGCAATGTAATGGATGCAATGGCTTATTTTGCATTAAGTCTATTTTTACAAGTGTTCCATTAAATAAGCAATTATGAACTGCTAATATTGCTACTTGGTTATTCAGAACTGATACCAATAGTAGTACTTTACACTAATACTTTTGTCAAAAAGTTCAACGCTAACTTTCTTCTTTTTCAATTTATCTGAGTGGTAAATATAATATACCTGAGAGGAACAAAAGCAGTCCAGATCGGATGTTTTTCCACATTATGTGTCTCATGACTGCCACATTACAGTCGTTCACTAAAGGTATGTTGAATACGTGTTTCACAAATTAAAACCTGACTTAGCTGAGTTTCATAAACACACGATCTGCGTAATTCACACATGGGTATGATACAACTAAGCATCATGACAACATACATTCCAAGCACATATTACTCTTTTTTAATGAGTAAAGGTAAAACTGGCTCTACGAAAACCACTGTTTAGTCGTAAAATAATCGCGCTATTACACCTCCTCCACCCAAAGTAAAAGCAAGTAGTGGGTGGCTGTTTTCAAGTGCACAACATTTTTACGACACTCCAACACAATTATAGTTTCCTGCGTGCAATTTTTTCAAAAATGCACTGACAGATTGCACTAATATTCAAGCAGAGATTTCACTAATAGCCACTTATCAATATTAATGTATTTACGTTTTGACTTTTACAGTAGTTGTTATTGTATGCCGCTGGCTGCTATAAACAGCTTGTTACGAAATCAGCGAACTGTCCTAGGCTCAACCGTTGCCAAGAAACCATAGGCTGGAATATCGTCTTTTGCCCCCTTGCAAGTTTCTAGGAGGCGTTTCTTCACTCATCGTTTTGCGAAGATAATAACAAGGCATGATACTGGGGAAATTACGATAGCTTACACTTGGCATTTATTGGGTGTTTTACTATAAATAGGCGTAGAAGCAGCAGAACTAACTCAAAATTAATAAAGCAATGAAATTCATTCAAACAATTTAATATTATTGGGAAATGATGTTTGTTTTATACAGAATGAGTATTTTACATTTTGCTGACACAAAACAAACAGAATCTGAAATAAGAGCAGGAAAATTCCTATTGCCAGTACTAAAACAAATGGCAACCAATCCGTGAGAGTTTTGTGCAAAATGAAGTGCTTGTCTACATGGAGTGATCACGAATGACTTTTGACCTAGAAGTCAATAACACAGCTTGCCATCTCATCACAAGGTTCCATTTTTTGATATATTTAAAGCTATATATTGGAGTAAAAACCGTTTTGTGTTGAATTGCGTATTTAATAGACACTCTGGTTTCGCTTTTTTTCTGGTAGCCTGTCATGTTAAATGTTGTGGCATAACTTAAAGAGGAAAAAGCAAAACATTTTTGCAGTTACAATTTGAAAGCAAAATGTTATACTGCTACTAAGTTCACGAAGCAAGAGCAAATATTGACGGCCAATTATTACAATTGCGAACATCATAAAAGATATAAGATATAAGAAGATCTTGTATCTTATATCTCTTATGACGTTCGCAATGGTAATAAGTGGTCGTCAATATTTGCTGAGCCGAGAGAAATTGGTAATTAGAATGACTTGATTAATTATTTATTTAATTAGTTATTTGATTGATTTATGTACTTTCTCATATGCTTTCTTATTCATTGGCCGCAAAACTTTATCATTTACTCATTAGGAAGATGAAAAATCTGGTCTCGTTACTGTCTGCGCAAAGATCAGTAGTACCTTCATAACCCCCTACGATGAAAACTGTAGCATATGATAGCTTTCAAAGATAAACGTGACAATAACAATACCACCATCACCACCACCACCACCACCAACAACAACAACAGCTACGTAACAATAATAACAACAACAACAACAACAACAACAACAACAACAACAACAACAACAACAACAATAACAACAACAACAACAACAACAACAACAACAACAACAACAATAACAATAACAATAACAATAACAATAACAATAACAATAACAATAACAATAACAACAACAACAGTGGCAGCGACAGCAGCAGCAGCAGCAGCAACAACAGCAACAACGACCGCAACAACATTATCAAGAATTAGAGATCCTGCACTTCGTTCGGATCCAAAATTTTTAAATGAGTACAATTACTTCATCTGTGCATAACTGCGTGCAAAGCTGCCACCAGAATGACAGCAACAACATTCCAGCTTCAAAACTGTTTTGAAACCGCAGTCAAAAATCCAGCTAACTATTGCTACCACACACGCTGAATGTAAACTTCCAATTATGAAAAACTTGCCAATATGCTTGTATCTATTAGCAAGCCGTCAACATCTTTTACTCAGAGCTACTGCAAACAAATGTATTATTTTGACGTTAGTTAATGAATGTGCTATTAGTCACAGATTATTTTTACACTAGGTTTGGCTTGCGTTGGTTTTGAAAGAACGATAATCAACGATAAAACCGTTTTGTAATATAATTGCAAAACCAAGAAAACAAAACACAAAAGCTAATTACTAATGCCACTATGACTATAATATCTACTTTTACGGCTTACAATTTTGCCACTTTATTTTAAAATATAAGTTTGGAAGAAGGTGAAAAATAACTTTGACGAGCATCGTTGTATTTAATGCGTGAGTGTAGTATACCTTAGCAAGGTTATATCGGGTGGCGCAGAGAAAATATGCCTGAACTTTAGACAACAATATTAGAAACAAGTGCATTATAAAGTTGGAATTTTGTAGATTAATATTACAGTACATAACTTTTGGCTGTGGCTGTGCAAGTTACAACTTTATAGTTTTAGTGGTTGTTAAGTCATGGCGAATACAATTGCATGTTAAACAATTAAATGTGAACAATGTCAGTTATACTCATCAACTGAAAAACAGCCATGCTGAGGTATAAAACACCCAAAATGGCAGCAAAACAATAAAGAAATTTAAGCAGTTTATATCATCGTCTTCACCACAGAAAATAAAGCATTAGCTGATAAAGATTTATTGTCAAGAAAAAATGGGATTTAATTTTTTAGATTACGGTATCTGGAATTCCCTTAAAGAGAAAGTGTACAATAGCCACACAGAGGCGTTTAGTACATAGGAATTAAAGGCGGAAATTATTGAGTGCTTGGAGCAAATACACCTTAAAGAAGAGAGAAACTGCTGTTTCGTCTAGTTTGCAGTGAATATGTGGACACATTTTGTTATAAATTTTAAAAACAGTGACAGTTTTTTCTGGCCTTTATTTTTTTGACTTGTTGATTTAAAACTGTATCTTTGGACAAATCTAAAAAATGACCTAAAATTTTTGGCGTTTATACATAAACGACTGTAATCAATGAGGTACTTTGCTTCTTATCAAAACTTCGGCAAATTTTTTGCGTCACCTGATAGATACACGGTATTGATCACGATATTGATACAATTATATTATTGTTCATCACGGTATTGATATAATATTGTAACCGAATATGTCATATTCTGTCATTTAGCTTCCCTATTGGCTTCATATTGCAACCGAATCTGTCATGTAGCTTTCCTATTAGACAATAATATTGCCCCGTTATATTTCAACACTATTTTTCTAACTGGTACAAGATTAAAAGAGAATTTTGTGATTTCGTGATTTGTGAAAGAAATCTTTATTCAATTTGAGCAAATTATCGTTCTTAGCAAAATTTAAACATGATTTTCAGTTTGAGTCATGTCTGAAAAATGTTAAAATTAGGAAAGACCAAATTCAGAACAACTGCTCATAACCTTATGACAGAGACTGGGCGATATGAAAGAATACCTTGAACCAAGGAAAAATTGCTTGTGTGAAATATGTAACATAGTAGAGGATGTATACCATTTTTGGTTTTCGGTGAGAAAAGTTCAATGTGCTTTGGCAAAATTTATTCTTACATGTATATGATATAATATGGCGTAATTGTGTATTTGCATTTGTAACTTTGATCGGCCCTGTTGACCATACATCATAATAAATATCTACCTATCTCTAAAGTGGTCGTTAAAGAGGAATTTCATTTGTTTTTTCTTTAAGGCTGCTTAGATAAATTTCCCCCATTTATATTTGTATCATTACCGTCAAAACGGCACTTGCCAAATAAACACCTGCGTGCCTGCCCGTGAAGCCATAACTTATAGTTTGTCCGTTTGAATTGCATCTTTTACTCTTTCTCTCTTGCATTTATGTGTAATTACGTACATCCGCGTACTGATTAGAAATACAAAAAAATGGAAGACAAATTATAACTTTACGCTTTTTGGACCCACTTCCAAAATCCCTGTATTTGTTAACTAAATAATATCATTGCTTTGTAGTTACGGAGGCATTGTTTTAGCACAGGTCAAGCTTTGGAATAAAAAAACAACATTATTATATTTACCAAATAAGAAAACCATTCAATGCAGGAGTTGTGGCGCAGTCTGTAAACTTTAGGCTTATACTAACTGTGTAATGGCAAAGTTACAAAGTGGACTCTAATCTTTCTCTCTGAGATTTTTCTCTGAGATTGCTCGGAAAATAATAACAATAACGGTGATTGCAGCGATGACGACAACAACACTATTTGATGCGATTATTATGTACAGCATAATTGGAACAAAACGCAATCATTTTAACTTGGTAAAAGCGTCACCGATCGATTTAGAAAATTAAAGGCCGCGCGTTTCAGTTATAATCTGAATTTTATGGCTAATCGCTCGAATATTAAAATCGAGTTCTTGTACAAAAAATGTTGACTTAAGACACCTTAATGTGCTGCACTGCAAACAGAAAAAATTTACATAACTCATAAATTATTAATAAAGTTGCTAAACTATATTCTTCATTTAATTTTAATTTACACCAGTGCGAAGAAGTCCAGGATGTCCGTAATTTATGAGCAGTGCTTGCTTATTTGGGAAACATCAATCAGTACAATTTTTGAAAAAGCTGTATTCTTTTAACCCACCAGTTTGCATAAATTCAGATGAGAGGTGAAAATGGGGGAGATACATGTTTAAGTTGCGAAAATTTATTGTAGTCATTTTTTCGCCTGACTCAGTGAGAGCAGGTGAAGCTATTAGTTTTTCAAATATTTGCCTCCTTTTAAAGGTTGAACGCATGCGAGACGAATTTATGAGTCAAAAGTTGTTAACTGTTGAGGTTATTTTTCCCACAAGGCCTTTTACTATGACAAAGAGCTGTGTAAAATATTATTTGAAGAACAGCCTCATTAAATTTTCATACACCTCAACGAAATCGCCTTGAAATTCACTTCTGTTTGTGGGATTTTAATCCTTAAATCTTTTTAATGACATTTAGGGGGTATATGAGAAGTAATTAGGCTCTTTATTTGCCTAAGAACTTTCCTACTAATCCAAGTCTTTGTAAAGTGACGTATATATGTTATGTATCTAAGTTTTATAATTCCTGATTTCCTTATTTAAGTACAAAATTAGATAATGATTTTGTGTTTGTTTATTGAACCACCATTACTAAACATTACATTACAAACAAATAAACAATACAGATTTAATCAACAGTAAAAGAAACGTTTTCTAGAGACAAAATCCCTTTGCAAGGGAATATTGTGGTTCGAGTATACGAGTGTTAAAAATAGTTATCACAACAATGTTACATAAAGTAGGATTAATAACTCTTTACACAATTGTATCGAGATTTTATTTAGACAGTAACTGATTCCTAGTCTGAGATGCTGATTTCAGAAAAGCTTAATTATGCTTAGTCTCGCATAATTCGTCATCTTAACTACTATTATAGACAAATTTATCATTGTCATTTTGTGTGGCAGAAAATACCGGGAACGTAAGATAAGATAATATAAGATAAGATAAGATAATATTTATTTTCATCGGTATGATATAAAACAGTACATATTTGTAAAACATGAGCTTAAAGCTCGTAAACCGATATCAAACATAATGTATATGAGCGATAACATGGTAATAATATGTACTTCTTAAAAACTTTTAGATGCCACCTACATGAAAGACAGTAAAAATTTGAGACAGTAAAAATTTAGGCAGTGACATTTTCTAAAATTTACACAAAAAGCTATGGTCAATAAAAAATTTTCCTGCCAACACATTCAGCATTTAATTAAGACTTAATAAAATTGGGAAGTTCGCTGAATTTACAAATGGCACATTTACATGATGCACCAGTCCATGAGTTAATTAGACGTTTAAATTCCCCAAGATTTTCGGCCATTCGGAGACAGTTTGGTAATTCATTCCACAATGTGGCTCCATAATAGGAGAAACTTTTCTTTCCGTATGTAACACGGAACACGTATTTTCAACATTATTAAAAACGGTCAATCTGTCATCCATTATTGTGTGAAAATCAGAGAACCTTAAGTGCCCATCTTCAATCACTCGTAAGAGAAAGAGTACAGAATTTCAGTCACTACGCCTACGTTATTTACGTAGGTAATTTAGAAACATTTGGCCAGGTAAACTCCAAACTAACACGAACAATACTTGTTTCCACTTATTCCTGCATTATCTAAATGAGCATACATTGATCTATGTATGCGGAACGGTGTTTGCCCACTTTACTGCATTCAGTATTATTATGTTTAACCGTATTTACACTAGTCTTAACTATGCTAATGGAATTTTGTGATATTTCCTATGTTCTTTCTCTTGTTGCTGCTGCGTCTCAGTCTCCAGAGTGTGTAAAATACTATGCTACATTCATTAAAAGCATCCCAATTCTTATGTTGAAATAATACATCTTCATTTGAATTTTATTTTAGCTTAAGTAAAATCAGCCATATCAAAGATATAAATTTCAGATCAATTTGAGAAATTTTTGTTTATAAAAAGCTGCTTACAAAGTTTCTTAATATAATTTACGTACTGGTGATCTAGCTTACCAGCATGCTATCATGCTTTTCGACATATTTGAATGAGGATGAAGGAAATAGCTAATTGGTATGACGTGCTGCTTAGCAACTCAGGTTCAGCAACAATGGGTCTGTTGAAGGAGGATGCATATAGTTTGTTGTATAGACCTACTCACTTGAATGTAGCTAAGATAGTTGTTTAATGTGTCATCGTGGAAGATTATCCTTTATGTGGATATCAATTTAGCCTTTCTATTAGACAATAATATTGCCCCTTTGTATTTTAATACCATTTTTCTTACAGACATCTCAGATTAAAAGCTAATTTTGGATCTCATGGAGGGAATCTCTAAACAGTATGAACAAATTATCATTCTTAGCAAAGTTTAAACATGATTTTTAGTTTGAGTCATATCTGGAAAATGTTAGAAACAGGAAATATAGGATAGCTCTGACCAAACTCAGAACTAGTGTTCATAACCTTGCAATAGAGACTGGACGATCTAAAAGACCACCTATACCAAGAAAAAATCGTTTGTGTGAATTATGTAACACAGTAGAATATAGGATGAATGCCATTTTTGTTTTGCTATGGGAAAAACAATGTGGCCTGTAATTTTTTGTTAAATACTGTAAACTAATGTATTCCTGAGTTTTGTAATTTAACGGACAATCATGCATTGAAGTCTCTTGTGTAATTTAACAGTGTGTTCAACGTGCCGTGGCAAAATTTATTTGCACACATATGGATGTGATATAATATGACATAATTGTGTCAGTAAGTCCTCGCTCAACGAGTCCATTTAGCGACGTTTTGATTTAACAACGCTGGCCATTAGACACGTTTCTTTCGCTTAACGATGCACATTTCATTTTAACGACGATTTTTTTTATTTTTCTCAAGGCAAATTTTTATTTTATCGACGACATTGTTACCCGATTTGATGCATTAAAACAGTACATATTGTGTTATACTCTTCTAAAAATGCATCAATAAAGTAAACAGTGCACTTATCATATGTTTTTGCTACAGAACTGACTTGTGACCCTAATTCAACTATCAAGTGACCAGCGAACAAACTTTACCCAAGGAATTTTGCCTGCAAGCTGTTGCTGACTAAGTAAGTCGGTAGATAATTTCTCAATGTCGCTCCATGGCTTAGCTTTGACTCTGCTGTGTTTATTGTTTATCGGCTGCCTAGGCTTTAAACATTAATGAAAGAGAAACCACTATAGCTAGGTATTAGTAAGAAAAAATATATAGGTGGTTTCAGGAAAGCAGAAAGACATTAATCAGTAGATATATGAATAAAACTTATAAAATGTTTAACTTATATGATTTAAGCAGTATTGATTGTTGTCTCTGTAACGTATCTCAGTTCTTTTACATTACATTCTATGGAAGTCTTGGCTTCGTTTGGCTTAACATCGCGTTTTGCTGGAACGTATTAGCATCGCTAAGTGAGGACTGTATTTGTGTTTGCAACTTTGATTGACCCTCTTGGCCATATATCATAATAAATGTCTATCTATCTTTATAAGTATTGCGCTTCCAGACCCGCCATAACCATCAGCATTAAAAAGGTCCTGTTTAAGTGCCCAGTATAGGTTTCGAGAGCACTGAACTGTATAAAAAATTGCTGACAATAATGTAACTGCTGGGGTAACGCACAAATCGTCAGCAGACTACGTGACTAAAAGACAACCATTACGAAAACAACAAGATGATACCACTTGGAAAAATTAGCACAAAGCAAACAAAGCGAAAATCGTGCGCTCACTGTAGATGTCTCTTGCTTTTTAAAAGAAACAGAGTACGACAATTTCTTATATTTTCTGGGATATATTTTCTCGGAGCACTAATGTATTAATAAAACTTCAAGACCACCATACTTGGAAACAATATTTTAGGATCCTGACAAGCAGTATACTATTCATTTTTTGTACGACATTCCATTGCTTTTGCACCTGCCTTTCTATACAAAATGTTTAGGTTTCAAATTAATTCCTAAATCTTTAGAAGTGGATTCCCAAGGAAAACAACAGTAACAGATGACCACTTGATGAAACAAGTGCGCGGTAAAAACGCACTGGTAAAAATGGCACAGATAAAAATGGTACCGGAACAAATGGCACAGTAAAATGGTACACGTAAAAATGGCACAGGTAAAATTGTACAAGCAAAGATGGTACAGGAAAAAGTGATACAAGAAAACATGGCGCAGGAAAAATATGAGTTAGGTTAGAGTTACTGTTAGGGATAATTATTTTTCTTTTATTTTTTAAGTTTACCAAGGAGGTCACATTTTCAACGTCTAAGGCATAGGGTAAGCAAAATGAATTTGCCGGGGAAGGCCAAAAAAGATCTTTTTGCTCATTTTCAACCAAAAATTTCCACAACACCTTTGCAAAAATGCCTTCGTGGAGAGAATTTTATAGCTCACTGGAAAGAGGGGGAACTTAGCTACAAGATAATAAATACCTTCGCCTGGACGAATGACTACGGGTTAGTTCCAGGTCAGCCTTATAAGCTAACTTCAGTTTGTCTGTCAATCCATATTATGAAAGTCAAAACAGGTCAAAGAACTGTAGACAAATGCTAAATATAAGATATTTGTGCACTGTTGATTATAATTCTATGAACAAAATGTTTGGTGGGCTATTTCACTGTAGTGCATGTATATTTTTGTATGTTGTCTGTTCTTCGTTGTTTTATGTGTGTTATTCTTATCAGAAAAAACAGACAAACATATTTAGGATTATTCAACGTTGGCGGTCTGCTTCCTACTGAGTGCATTTTAGTTTTACATATATGCCATTTTTTCTACTATTCCGTTTGTACCCTTTTTCCTGTGCCATTTTTAACGGGTCATTTTTTCGTATGCCATTTTTATCTGTGCCTTTTTTACCTACTTTCGATGAAGCTCGCTATGCTGCTCGCTCTTCAAAAAGTTCATGAATGAAAATACAATTAGCTTTGCTTTGAAAAGGCAGAAAAGTGAGTATGATGACGTTATAGGGGCGTCTAAGCAAAAAATTCCATCTTAATTCTTGCAAGCCTCAACAGCATCGGCTTACAACATCGGTAAAATACAAAAAAACGCCTTGCTTTTTGTTAATTAACGAGAAACCTGAACAGCTAAAATTGCGGAAGAGTTCTGTTTTCAGATGAATCAACTCTTCAACAACTTGTTGCACAATTGGGAGGTTCCCACATTACTAAACTACCACGCACAAATGTCGCGCCAAGGAAGTTAAAGAAATAGCTTCCCAAAGTGAAGTGGGGAATTTACTTTTAGGTATGTGTGTACAGTCTAAATCAACGCGATGGAGAGAAAGAGAGAGGACAGACTCAAGCGTTTCAAATTTGAACAGAGTGCTATTGGCAAACCCTTGAATGGATGTAAATCAATGGACCACCAGTCAAAGACCACAGGTCGAAGGGCCACCAGATAAAGAACCACCTGTAAATACTTTAAATTGTCTTCCCTAATCAATGATGATAATTTGTTATTATGCAAAAACGACCTTTTTTTCCATATGAATGTGAGTAGCCTTAATAAACATTTTAGTAACATAATGGATGGCATCAATCACTTTCCAAATCCACCTGATATAATTGCTCTCCCCGAGACGATGTTACGTGATAATGCCCCCTTTTTATGTGGAATTTCAGGTTACCACTTTATTTCAAAAAATTCGACCACTAAAGCAGGTGGCGTGGCTTTATATGTAAAAGAGACCCTTGAATACACTTTACTAACTGAATACTCCATAAATCCCCATAAAGTATATACTAACACTCTACCTCATATTGTCAGTAGAATATTAGTAGATTACATCTGGATTAGTTTATCTACTACCCAAAAAACTTTCCTATTATTTTCGAGGTCATTTATCGCCATCCAAATTATTCTGTGGCACACTTTCATGATGAACTGGAAATGATATTAAGCAAAATTAATACTACTGGGAAGCCAGCATTTATTTGCGGGGATTTTAATATAAATTTAATACAACACCAAGATAAACCTTTTGTCGCAAACTATTTAAATATGATTTTCGCGTCACATTTTACACCTGTTATTACTCGGCCGACTAGAATAACCCCTACATCCAAAACACTAATAGACCACTTCTATACCAATTATTATCAAAAACCTTTAATTCCCGGTATAGTTCTTGCAGAAGTTTCTGATCATCTACCGATATTTTTAGTAGTGAAAAGATCTCATATTGCCAACAATTTGTTCAAGAAAACTAAACGTGATATGACTAATTTTAATCAAGTAAATTTTCTTAATGATCTGTATACTATGATTCAAAATAATCTCTCCATGCCTATTGTAGATATGAACACATCTTTGGAGATACTATTAAATAAATTTAATGAAATACTGAATAAACATGCCCCTCTTAAGATAATGACTAGGAAAGAAATAAAAACCTCTCAAAAACCATGGATAACATCTGGTATCTTAAAGTCTATACAAACTCGTAGTAAAATGTACTTAACTCAGTCTTCTTTGTTGTATAAAATAAAATACCACAAATCCTATTCTAATAAATTAAATCATATTAAGGAACTAGCAAAAAAGAACTATTATTGTAAACTACTTGAGAATCAAAGAAATAACATGAAACAAACATGGTGTACTATTAACAATATTATTAAAAGTAAAAATAAATCTCAAATGATACCAAAAGAAATAATGTATAACGGTCAATCTGTAACCAATTCAACTAATATTACAAACATTTTCAACAAATTCTTTCAGTCCGTAGGTACTTCTATGGCTAGTCAAATTTCTGGATCGATGAATACCTACCAGTCGTACCTTACCAATCCGAACATTAACTCAATCTTTTTAACTCCGGTTCTTGTACAGCAAATTAAATGTGAGATCTTAAAGCTGAATGAAAATAAAACATGTGGGCGTGAAGACATTCCAATTAAATTCTATAAAATTGCAGTAGACGTAATATCACCTGTATTGGCCAATCTTTTTAATTCATCCATTAACGAAGGGGTGTTTCCTGACATACTCGAAATAGGTAAAATTATTCCAATATACAAATCAAACTCTCCAATAAACCCTACAAATTATCGTCCTATCTCTATGCTTTCCCCTATTGCTAAATTATTTGAAAACATTTTATTTAAACAACTATCAAGCTTCTTTATAACTAATAATATTCTTTCTCGATTTCAAATTGGATTTAGAAAAAATCATTCGACAGATTTAGCAACTGCAGAGTTTATTGAAAATATGTTGAAATCTTTATATAAAAATACTACAACTTGTGCTATATTTTTTGATCTTTCAAAAGCCTTTGATACTGTTCAACATGATATTCTTCTTGAAAAACTAAGGCACTATTAGAGGCATTGCACTGAAACTGCTGCAGTCATACCTATCGAATCGTAAACAGTTTACCGTTGTCCTTAATTCACCATCAGAGTTAGTCAATATAAACTGTGGAGTCCCACAGGGTTCTACCGTAGGACCTTTGCTTTGCCTTATATATATAAATGATCTGCCTTCAGTTCCTAGCTTTCAATCCCGTTTATTTGCAGACGATACAAACCTTTTTATTTCGGACACCAACGTACAAAATTTAGAAACAAATACAGAGTTGTCAAAAATCAGTGAGTGGATGAAGGCTAATAAGCTGTCAGCCAATACCTCTAAAACCAAGTTCCTGATCATTAGTAAAAAAAATCAATATGTACCACAGTTTACTATTAAAATTAATAACCATGAAATAGAGCAAGTGTCTAGCATAAAATATTTAGGGCCTTACATTGATTCAGACATGAAATGGAAATCCCACATTAATATAATTGCAAGTAAACTGAGTAAAACGGCCGGTATTATTGCTAAACTCAGACACTATATTGACAGAAACACATTAAAACTCATATACCATGCACTTGTCTATCCCTACCTGAAATATTGCATTCTATTATGTGGAAAAGCCAAAATTACTTACCTGTATCCGCCAAATACTGTACATAATAAAATTGTTAAACTAATGACGTTTGCAACACGTGATCATGCCACGCCCTCATATATGTCCTTTGGTGTCCTTAAATTAAAAGATATTTACTCTATAGAGCTTTTAAGTTTATGTACAAGTATGAAAATAATATGTTGCCGTCCTTGTATGCTAGCTACTTTACACTAATTAGAGATTCACACTCGTATACTACTAAAGCAGCTACTGGGGGCCACTGTTTCCAGCAACAATTTCTAACATCTTATGGTTTAAATTCCTTGCAATTTTTAGGTGTCAAGTTGTGGAATAGCCTTGAATCTTCTGTTAAATCTTCTCCATCTTTAAAAATAGAACTAAAAAAACATCGTACTGAAATAATCTTAAAATATTAATGAACATTAAGTCTTTTTTAAATTGATTTTTGTTATATTTATTAATAATCATCTTAAGCTATAATTTGATTGATAATTCTATGCTCGTTAATTATTTT
>JAQGDQ010000192.1:285379-385379 GCA_030141605.1 Tubiluchus corallicola
AAATTAGGTTTCTGCCCTAATGCGATGGTCATGCGGCGAAAAGTGTTTTCAGTCACAACTCTTGAACGCTGATTTTCAAAGAAATTAAAAAAATGTTTCGCAAAGAAACGAGGTAAAACGGACAAAATGTAGATATAGCTAAGAAAGTCACACGTTATTAAGAGTGCTTCTATTGTATCTATTGACAACATATTTTATCTATGACTTTATATAACAGTGCATTTGCTGTTAGATTAACGCGACAAATTTAAATGAATTGGACATATAGTTTTATTTTTTCTCTCTAATGGTTTCTAATGCATTTATAGCATCTAAATGCAAAGTGCGTGAGTTGTTAACAAACATGCCAACAAGCATGTGTATTAGCTGAGACTTGAAAATTTTGAAGTCTTTAAAAAGGACGTGAGATCTTCTAATATTTATCCATAATTTCATAAACGATTTCGTTGGTTTGCATCCAGCTTAAAATGGTTAGATACCTAATTGTAGATTACCTTTTCCGAATGTGTCTGCCACTTCATATTTCTTCAGATGTAGGTTGTAACAAAATTCATTGCTCGACCGTTGATAGCCAATGTTAGCTCTGAGTATTTTATTTCACTATTTCGTTTATTGGGTTGCAGTGACGCATTCGAGAACTGGCGAATAATTGCAATCTGTTATCTTTTCAAAACGCGTTTACTTTTTAATATCGAATACCTAAGTTAATATTAATAGATCATTAAAATTAGATATACCACAATCATTGTCGTTTCTGAGCTAGCGGTAACATGTGATATGATCATAGATATTCTTGTAAGATGTAACGTTTGTTTACAGCTGTGTTTGAGTAAATAAAAAACTTGGATAGGGAATTCAGACACTCACATTCTATGAAAAGCTAAAGGTGTTGCGGAAAAGTGGTATTTTGGCTTATCTGTGTTTTGCATTTATTACCGATATAAGCTTTAATTAGCTTTTAATGTTTGCTAATATTTTACAAATAATTGCCTGATAAAGCCAGTTTTCATTGAATTTGATTCAATGTTTTCCTTTTAATGGCTCTTCTTAATTTGTGCTAATAATTTACAAGAACTGACTAACGCCAGCTTTGGGCGTTGGTTTGATAAATGCACGCAAAAATGTCCTACTATTACGATAGTATTATGGTAATTTAAAGCTAATCGTTTGCTGCGTCGGCGAACGAATCTATCAGATCTGGTAATAAGCCAGGCTTACAAAACTGCGCTGCATTGCGTTCGTATTAATGCGCACTCAATCTCGCTACCTGAGCTGTTGGGAATAACGTTTGATAGAGCTCCAAATCTAAAAACTGCAAGTACAAGGTGAAACTTACACGATGAAACCGACTGAGATAGCTCAGTGCATTTTTTGTTTGTTGTGTGTTTTTTGTTTAATAACTGGGACATCTTCACAAGAACATGGTAAGATATTTTTCAAAATTGATTAGTATAGTTTTTATGGGAACAGATACGAATTAATAAACAAACTACAGTAAGCTTAAATTGTTACTTTCATGTCTCTGTTGTTGTTATTAAAGCCTGAAGAAGTTATCATAGGCAGACAACCCCGGAATTTATTTATGATTTTTACTTGTTATCGTTTTGAAAAACCATTGTGCTAAGAAGTCATGACAAAATCTGTACTTTTAGCAATAAACAATCCAGGTGTAGTGTATCAACTCTATTTAAAATATAATATGATAAAATTACGATAAAAATAAACTAATTTTGCATTCTTTGTAATTGTATTTCATCTAGAAATAGATTTGTATGTACCCAGGAGAGGACATAAGTATGTGTTAAACTGTAGTGTTTCTTCACAAATGCATTGGTTTTCGAGAAACTTATCAGTTTATAAACAACTCGATTTCTTACCCAGTTTACAAATTAACGTTGTTAATTTCGTGTTTCCAGTTGAAAAAGTTCATTAGAAATATGCCTAGATGTTTAACATAAGACTTTTTGCCGATCTTATCATTATCATTCATAATTAGCCCAAAACTGGATTTTTATTTTCATTTAAGAAGAACAGAGTCATGTTTTTAGATATTCAACGAAATTTTATTCACTGCCAGCCACACGTTTACATTCATTAATCCCTCGTTCATTATTTTTCCTAGATTATTAAGGTCTCTAGGAAAATATTGGCATCGTCAGCAAACAAATGAAACATTAATTTATTTGAACAAAGATCATTTATGTACGGCAATAATAACAGGGGACTCCAGGACCTGTATCGACATTTTAGCTGAATAAAAAATGTCGTCAATAAAGTCGAAAGAGATAAACAGTCGAGATAATAAAGTTGACCACAAGTGACAAATACGAGAAGAATTTAAAACAAAGTTCGCAACATTGCGGACAAATTGTCAATTCTAGAGATTCTTGTATCGTGAAAGTATAATATACAATTACAATTAATTTGCCTTGCAAAGGTCATACTTTAGACTCAGTATTTACCAAGCCGGCAGTGAACACGTCGTGTAGCTGTAAAAATATAAGCAGATAGACGGATGGATAGATGGATGAACGGAACAACCGACCCACCAACTAGCGGGCAGAGAGCCAGACAGATAGACAAAAAGATAGCTAGAAAGACTAACTTACTGAATGAACAAAGGAACAAATAAATGAACGAATGAATGAATGAACGAGCAAATAAACGAACGAATAAATGAATGAATGAGTGAATAAATGAGAAAGAGGTAGGCAGGCAGACTGCCAGACAAACAAATATTTTAGATTTTTATCAATACAGAACTTGCAAAATAGAACAGCAAAAAAGTTATTTATTACTACCATTTACAAAAGCCATCATGTAAACGTAGTAATTTTTAGCAGAAAATTATGATTTTTTATGGCACTTTTAGGTTTATTATACGCTTTTGTCGCTGTTGTTACTCGTTAACCACGGCATTTTGTCTTATTCGATTACTTAAATTACTTTAATTTAATGCAGTGCCCTTGAAATTTTTTGCCAAAGTTTAAACCTGTGATTCGTCGTTACTTTCGTTTTGCATGTATTTACAAGTAAACGGTGTAGAGGAACAGTTTCTTGAAGCCTGAGGAGCCGACGTGTCTACTTATATAGCTAATATGCAGATGTCAGCTGCATGTGTTATATGGTATCGTATAAATCCTACAATGTGTGGTTTTAATTCTAAAAGTAATTAACTTGCTAACCCTTGAATTAGAGCTTACTGATTATACAGTCATGTGGCAGGCTAAATCATTGATTTCTCATGAACTAGCACTTTTTTATTTATTATTTATATTTATTCGTACACAATTTAATCTATTATTATTACAGTGCGCATGGTTTTTAAGTATTAGATCTTATAATCACTTAATCAGGCTTAATCACCAGGCACATGTAATAACACGGATAGGTCTGAGAGTATCTCGTTTTGAAGCATCAAACTAGCAATGGTCTTCTTAAAGTATAGATTGTGACTTATTGCTTATACGATATGTTTGTATAACATGTGGTTTCTATAACCATCAGTAATTTCTTTGAAGTTAATTGACCAACGACGCTCCTCTTGTATGAAACTCTTGCTCAGTAATTTAAGTTTTTTGGTCCAATTTTGAAAGTTTTCGCTATTGTTTTCTGCTATCTTGCTGACTCTAGAGCAGGTGTAAAGTCAGCCTGAAAAGAGCATGAAATTGTGTAAACTAAAATTACTGCGCTCTGAAACCAAGGTGATACCACTGAAATTCTCATGAATCATAAAATCGGGAGCGAAATTGCAATTGGTTTTCTGTTATAATTATTAATAATTTTTAAGAAAATCATTGAAACTAATGAGGGACTTTTGAAATACCCTATGTTTTTTAACTTTAAATTTATTGATACACCACTTTATTGGTGCTAAAAATTTTGTAGTAAGTAATTGTGCATGTGTTTTATTAGTTGTTAACAATATGTTTATCTGAAATATACTACTTTTTACCTACTAACAATCATGGACCATCATGGACCAGTAACTTTCAAAGCTATTCATAGTGTATCTATGTAGAATACAAATTCTTATTGTTATTCTTGTGCAGATTCAATTTTTGCATCATTAAGTATGGCGATTTTGTTTATATTAATTGGATTAGCATGTTCCCAATTGCATTTTTCTTTTTTTGACATATGCTGCTCGTAATAACGCATTATCCTTACAAATAGAAAATTTTTCTATGAATCAAAACACTAAAAAAGCAGCGCAAAAGTTGCAAATGAGAACCTTAGTTTTTGAGAAACAATGTGTCAAAAGTCTATTAGAACTTAAAGTTTTTACGAAATTAGCCTACCTTTCTTTATTATCGAGTGCTGACTGAAAGCCATCAGGAGATCATTTATTTTTAAATAAAACAGCATACGTGTCCTGAATTTATGGTTTTTCCAGCTCAAACTACTATTATAATGTACATTTCACCATAAAACCGAAAGCAGCTAATGTTCAGGCTCTATAAATAAAATTACGGTTCATTATTTTTCCAAGACTTATGCATAAAAACTTTATTAACGCTATCTCATTAACTATTCTACACTTGTGACGTGCAGAATTTTAAAAAGCAAAATACTAGATGCGAGAAATAGAGAAAAATAATACTGCAGTGAAAAAGATCCAAAACTTTAATTTTAAGTTAGAAGCCAGAGTAAGATAGTGACGGTAAGTGTCAGTTATGCAGGTCACACTGTACAGATTTGGCATAATAACCTGTAATAAAATTTAGTAACTGTAATATCCTCTCTGAATGACAAAAAATAAACAAATTTTAACCATTCTTTCATATAGGAACAAAAAATACTCACCAGCACTATGCCCTGCATTTTAATTATCAAAAGGATTTTGACATTTTGCGTTTGACATTATACATTTTTGTAAGGGCATCGAACACCTACAATTACAAATACTGTTCCGAATGCAAAATGTGGAGAAACTCGTATTAAAGATAATACAAGTAATATCTGGAAAGTAACACAGTGACATTTGGAACTACGAACAGTGCATAAAGCAAAACTAGAATGTGCAACAAAACAAATTCAGCTTTAAAAACTTTTTTAAAATTTAAATCAGATTTTAATTTTATATATTCTAACTTATCTGATTTCAATACTAAGGTATTCTGAATAAAAATTGACCAATGGATTTCACATTTTTTTCAAAGCCAAACAATAGCTTTCATGTGCCGTTTTAGCTTCTTTAGTAAGCTCATGATTCTTGCCTACATATTTATAATACTCCTTGAACACATCATTGAGAACCTTACTTACTTCTTTTATGATAACTTCACTTAATGGCGTAGGTATTTCTTGAGCTATTTCCGCATGCCTGACGAGAAAGGCAAAGTGATAATCGTCTTTGGCAAACGATTTTAAAGAGCCTTTCGCTTTTAGGTCTTTCGCTCTCAGTTCCATTAGCAACTGAGCAGCAGCAGCATTCATATAACTTGACTCCCGTTCCAATGACAGATCACTTAGATCTGGCACTCCATTTTCGCTAAATGTGAACTGCGTAATCGTATCTTCACCATACGTATCAAGCTTTTTTGTAGGCTCCTCAATTGGAGTTATACTCTTGAGCTTTTGACGTTTAAAAGCTTTGGCATGACTGTCATCTACCAGGGTGTCACTGATCATTGTCTGCGACGTCCCTGTGCCTTTTCTGACCACTGCAGCTGCTTGCAGATCTTTTAGGGTATAAACACGTGGTGAGCCGGGTGGTTCCTTGCCCAATGGTCTCTCCGTTTCACTGATGGTGCCTTGCCTCGTACTTATATCCTGTTTTCCTACTTGCACAGCATCAATAGGCATTTGAGTATACCGCCCATTTCTATTAATTTCTGGCAACAATTGAGCTGCTGCAGTTTTTTCTCCCGCTTTCGTGTTTACCAAGGTTATTTTTGGTACTTTTGCCACATCTCGCTGTTTCGGCTCTATTTCATCAGATTTACTTCGCGGCATTTTATATTTAGTTTTCAACAACTTTTCACCACTACCACTGTCTGCGTCCTGTCGTTTCTTGTTGAAAATGCTTTGCAGGCTCGAGGCTTATATAAAGTTTCGAATAAGACTGTGAGAAATTACTGATATTAATCCAATCTGTAAGCTGAAAATCCTCGGGATTGTTCCATTGAATAATGTGCGAAATGTTAGCCACCAAAGAAGATGTTAATTTATTACAGCGCTTATATGGCGTGTATTGATACTAAACAAGTCTTATTTAAAATAATATTTTATACCAACTGACCGTCTGAGTCTTTTATTGGAACACGTGGATTAAGTATTCGGCACCTGCAAACATTGTTAAACAATACCAAAAGATGGAATGGCTCAACAATAAATTCTAGTTTGACAACAATCACCAACGTCGGGTATTGTAGTAAAATACTGAACGATAAGTTCAGTAGTAGTAGTAAGTCTGGTACAGGTAAATTTGCTCCTGATAATTTCTGGTACACAGAAATTTTAGCACTGGGAAAATTGGGCATAGGAACAAGTGGATCCGGTACAAGGTAAAAATAGTGCGAAAGGCGTTTCGTGCTAGGAAAGTTTAGTGCTGGAAAAGTTTGGTACTAGGAAAGTTTAGTGCTGTTAAAGTCTGGCACTATGAAAATTTGATACAAAGAAAATTTGGTGCAAGAAAAGTTTGGTACTACGAAAATATCTTTTATATAACCCACTGGTAAAAGTTAAAGAAGTTCATTGCTGTATTTGTTTCTATTTGTTTTTTTTTGTTCATGTCCTTGTTTGTTTGTTGTTTGCTATTTCATTCAACGTCATTGTTGTTGTTGTTTGTCTGTTTCTTGCTCGCTTCATGGTTGTGATCATCATCGTCGTCGTCATCATCATCTTAATGATTAGTCACCTTTGTTACTTTTGTCAATATGTTGCTGTTGCTGTTGCCATTGGGCATTACCATTATTGTTGTTGTTGTCTTTTTGCTGTTATTATTGTTGTCGCTGTTATTGTCGATGTCGTCGATGTTGTTGTTACTATTGTTGTTGTTGCTGATTATGATGTTGTAGTTTGTTTATTTGTTTGTTTGTTTCTTGCATGCTGTTTTTGTATCATCTTCAGCATCATCATCGTCATCATTGCAGTCGTCATGTTACATTTGTTTTTTCATTGCTGTTGCTTTTGAAAATTATTTTGAAATGAGACTTAGAAATGTTCCTTCCTGTTTTGTACCAAATTTTTCAGTCCCAAACTTTCCTAGTACGAAATTTTTCCACTACCATTTTTTTCTTAGTGCCAAAATTTCCATACACTTTCTTAATACTAAACATTTCTAGTACAATATTTTCTTTCTACCAAATATTCCCTATAATAGATTTTCCTAGTACCGAAAATTCCTTGGACCTAAAAATCATAGTACCAAATTTACCTGTGCTCCTAGAATTAGTATACTGCTAATTTTAACAAACTTTATAGGCCAGTATTAAACAATATACACTATATTTACAAGATAGTTTTATAAGTATGATATGTTTACAATAATGATGTTTACACAGGTGCACGGTAAGTTTGGCACAAGTAGGTTTGGTACAGGTAAGTTTGGTACTGGTAATTTTGGTACTAGGCTCATGTTATTACATTTGTTTCTGTTTTTTTTCACATCCTCTGTTGTTTGTTATTTGTCATTGTTGTTGTTTGTTTTTTCTTGTTTGCTCTTTTGTTGTGATTACTAAGACCACCACCACCACCTTCATCATCATCATCATTATTACTGTTATTGCTACATTTGTCATTTTTGTTGCTGTTGCTGTCGTTATTGTTGTTGCTGCTGTTAACATTGTCAGCAGTGAACATCATAATTATCATTACCATCACCATCACCACTGTTACTGTTGTTGTTGTGCCTATAAATAACGATGGATGATTACAGTAATATTGATGATGATGATAATAATGACGATAGTGATGATGGTAATATTAATGACGATGATAACAGTGATGATTATGCCAAAAATGACCATTATGATGATGTTGACAGTGACAATAATTAAGACAATTGTAGCAAAAGTAAGAATGACAGCGATTGCTACTGCATACAGTAGTTACTGCTGGCACTACAATAAATTTTAAAATAATGTATCTGCGATGTTAAAAATTAGTGCGTTTTAGAAGGCTTATAAAGGTGGCTGTCATGGTAAGTTTGGTACTACTGGAAGGGGTCACGTACTAGAAAAGTTTGGGAAATACTGGCATAGCGTAGTAGTGCGCTATGTGAATGCATGGATGGGATAATCACGGATAAAATTTTGTCTGCCACACACTATTAATTACAATATGATGTTTATGAACTTTTTAATAAACTAGACTTTCCTAGTACCAGATTTCCTCCCTACTGTATAAACTTTCTGTAGTTGAAACAATTATTTTATACTGAGATATAGAAATGATTTCTTTCACATTTATTACCAAATTTTTCACTACCACACTTTTCTAGTACCAAGTTTTCCTCATATCAAACATTTCCCGTGCCACATTTTCCCAATACCAAAAATTCCTTGTACCTTAAACTGATAATACCAAATTTACCTGTACCAAAACTACGACATACCAAAAATTCCTAGTACCAAGTTTACCCGGTACGAAAATTTCTTCGTACCAAAATTACTTGTACTAAACTTATCTGTACCAAATTTACTTGTACCAAATTTTCCTACATCAGCTTACACAACATCGCAAACTAACTGATGTCTAATAGAAAGTAATATGTTTTGCAATTTTCAGAAATGGACGAAAGTTCAGAAACAGAATTATTACGGAAATTAGAGTCCTTGTTGAGGCTCAAGAGACTTTCCTTTTTATATGACAAAAATCAAGATGATTATCATACAGATACCGAAAAACGTGGCGTAAGTATAAGTTTGTTGCCGTTAGACAGAGATTATTTTGCCATTAATCTGGTAGGTAAAGGAATAAAACATGACGTTACTTGTATTCCTCTGAATACAAGTGAGAAACAGTGAACACTTAGAAATTTTGAACCCTAAGCTTAATGGTAAAATTTCACCTGTAGCATTGTGTGTGAATCAATTGAATACAAATGGCAACAACACATTTTGTAATAGTAAAAGGTATGGTGTGGTGTATTGTGGTGAGATATAATGTAGTGTTATGTATTGTGGTATGGTATAATGTGGTGTGATGTATTGTGGTAAGGAATTATGTGGTATGCTGTATTGTGGTAAGGTATAATGTGGTGTGATATAGTGTGATTTTGTGTGATGATGGTGGGATGTGGTGCCGTGATGTGCCAAGGAATGGTGTGGTATGGGTGTGCGATTCTGCGTATGCAGTGCATTGTTTGTATCATGTTGCATCATGCCGCATCAGATTGTATTACCTTGCATTTTTCTGTGTGTTTTTTACCTTGCCAGATAACATTTCGTAATTCACTTTATGTAAAATTAAATCCATGATTTTTTACCTTCTATGTACTAAGTTATTTATACTAACTGCACATGTCGTTTCAGAATCAGAATAGTTTTATTTGCCTTCCAAATAATTATGAATACGGTACACATGCGTCCGTAATTTGTACAAACAATCGTATTGATCACTTTAAGGTCTTAATTCGTAAATGTGTTTATTGCCTAAAAATAGAATTTTAAATAGCAGTAACATGATTTTATCTAGCATAACTGATACAGATATTCGATATAACTCATTGTACTTCCAATATTGGAACTCATTGCTAACCTCTTCATTTATTATTTAACTAACCTCTGCCCCTCTTGTACAGATTTACCTTATGTATACAGTTTTATAATCTGCACACTTATTTGTTCTTATATAGCACTTTGTGTATTGATTTAAATCTAAAACAAATAAATAAATAATCACTGGATTGTACATAATAATAATTTACAAAAGTTAAAGAAGGGAGCTATAGCAAAAACCAAATGGTCATCTTATCTGCCATCCCTGACTAGTGAACCTACTAATAGATGGTAAGTAGGCCTAGACATTATTATAGCAAAAATAACGAATACAACAAAAAAAATTAATTAAAATTAAATTTTGGTAAGCAATTCTAGAAAATACAAATTACGCAAATTTATGCACAAAGTCAAAAAGAAAATTAATAAAGCAGGATTTAATATACATGTAATAAAGCAAAGCATACATGTAGTTACTAAATATACAGAGAATAGCAAGCAAAATTAATCATATTATGCAACAGAGAATATGTTGAATATGAAATATGAAAGTGACAATGAACTGTCATATAGAAACAATACTTCTTTGGGCATGTAATGCTAGATTTTCTAAATTATTTATTATTTTTTATCATTTTTTGCAATCACGCACAAATTAGAACTTTGGAAGCAAGGTAAGTTTTACCTTTCGTGTGTGTGTGTGAACGCCTGTGATTTAGATTTAGATATAGTTTATTTCCGTAATAATACATCCAAACATCATAAATTAGTACAATACTGTACTAAGTTGTTAAATGTGGAAAAAGGATGGTGAATAGCCGAAAGAGGTCATCAAGTCAACCATCCTTACTCAGCAGAGATATTAAGACTACAATTGACGCGTGCTTATTATGAATTCAAATGAAATAAAACGAAGCAGTTTAATTACAAATAATCAAATCAAGCTGTAAAGTAATTCATGCTTTTCAAGCAGTCAGGAAGAACGGTAAAAGCAAAAATATTATATTCAACTTACTCAAGCAATTAAACAAAGTACCAAGGAACTCTTTTACAAGTACTAGGGTAATCAGTAACAAATCACTGTAAGACCCTTGCATACTGTGTGCACAAATCGTCCTTGATAGGCCCTTTGGCTTTTCAAGGAAAAAAGGAAGTCCTGTTTTGTTTCTGAAAGAGCTGAAAAAGAACAGGAAAGTCATCTCAAGTTTGCACTTTTAACTGCCTAATGAAATAGTTTTCTGGTTTTAATTGTTTCAATTCGATCATTTTTAAGTTTAAGTTTACATTTTTTCATGTGCAATGCTTTCATGAGCTAATAATTAGCGTGATATGAAATAACATGACAACATTATACGACATGACATTTAAAATGACATTACGTGACATGGTATAACGTGACGTAACATGACATGACGTAGCGTGACGTGACATGATATAACATGACAAGATATGACGCGACACTGCATGACGTGAAGTGACATGACATGACAGCTGTACAGCTATATATCATAGCTATAAAATTTCTTTGTTAATTTTTTGTCTGTCTGTTTTCTTTTTATGCTTGGCATTCCTATACAACTTCAAACAGATGGTAAGTTACCTATTTTATTAGAACTTACTAAAATTATCAAACCTGTCTTCTGTTTAATGAAACACATGCCTACATAGTCTGGAAGGGACCAAAATGATTATTGCTTTGCGGTGAATTTATCGACTTTTTTAAATATTAAGTTAACATCATATAAGAAGCCTCGGTTGCGCCATCTCTTACACTTTTTAACACATCTACTGGTTGTTCAACGTTATTAAAATCTAAATGTGAATATATTCCCTACATCTCGTCATTCTCTATTATTTCATCATCTTTCTCACCACATTTCACACTCATTACCTTTCAGGCTTTCCTGCCCTTTATCTTGCACCTTGGGATAAATAAACTATGAAACAACGTAGAAAAGACTTAAGGCTGTCGATTATAGCCAGGGATTACACTGAGATTCAGATAAATTTAGCATATTTCATATAACGGAATTAAAATCACTAGTTTAAAAGTACATTAGCAATATAGGTTTGAGATTATCACTCATAGCATTTTATGAAGAATAGAAGGTAAATAACTACGTTATTTTATTTCCATGGTTTTGTTGAACATGGGGCACGCACACTAGTTAAATCTTATGAGTTTTATTATTATCATTTATCGGTGATAATTCTATCTTTCTGATGAGCTCAAAGTTTTCACGCCATAAATAATTAGGCTGAAGTCCGCACTTATAATTGTTGCGCACTGTAAATTATTTGCCCAGCTGCAATAATAACGACAGAAACTTTGATGCCGTAGAATTTAATCTTTTTGCATGAATGTGATGAAAATCTTTACAAAACTGTAGAGCGTCTTCAGTCTGTAAATAAATGACTTAATTAGATTTTACTTTTCTGAAAGGCAAAACCTAAATATTTAATGCACAAGAATATTCTTTACTTACATAAAGCTAAAAAAATTCGTCTTGAAATATTATATCACCTACGTATACTGCCTTGTTGATCACAGAGCTTGTAGCAACAACGCTGTATAAAACTTGAAAATTTAAACTCCCGCGACGACCGTTAGACGCAGTACCTTTAACAGTAGGTAGATTGAAACGTTTGTTTGAAAAAGTAATTAGAGCATTCGTAGTGCACACTTCACTAACTAAACAAAAGTATAAATTACTGTATCTTGTCAAAATACGTTTTTGGTGAGTCAGTGGTGCACGCTGGGAAGGTGAGCCAGTGACATTTTATCGGTTGGCGCGGACCTTTTAAATAACAAAGAATTCTCTTGTCTGGTTACGTAAGTCTTTCAAACAGGTGTAAACGTAATGCAAAATAATGTAATTTTGTGTGGAAAATTTTTTAGGACATATTTTGAAATCGCCTTTCTTCCCCTTTAAGAAACACCTTTAAGAAATGAAATATAATACAATTTTTCACTAGCAATTAAACGATGAAGGGATTAATGGTGGTAAATTGAACTGTAAAATCAGATATGAATTTATGGCACCTACTTTAATTAAGATCAATTAAAAAATTCTTTTATTGCTTGGCTGCAGATGTGTCTCGTAAGTATGCGCTTGTTTTGTCCATAAATTTCTATGTATTACGTAGAATTATCCATCAGTTATGAATGTAGTAGAGAATTTATTTGTTCATACCGCAACATTAAAAGAATTAGTACTGCCCGTTTGTTGTTTGCGTGACATTAAGTTTATATGCAATATACTCCCTTGGAATAGCATACCATTATAGTGTAGCTAATGTATAGTGTAGTAGCAGGGATAAAGGTGTGCTGGTGTCCTAAACATACCCAGATTTTGTGCTGAAATATTCCATGTGAATAAATTTCTGGGCCAGCAGTACACCACAATTTGATGTGTAGTTGTGCATAGCCAATAAGTTTAAGCCTTCATTTTTTGATAGCGTTAGATCCGCCAAATACTTTATCCGTCCCTGCTATGATGCTATGTAATGATATGAAAAACATCACAGCCTGCTTAGTTTGCTTATGTGTTAATCCGACCCTGTGTAACGTAGGGTCGGATTATTAACGTAATGTACTTGTTATTTATTTACCTTAATGTAACGACCATTGTTATCTTCAATGCATGATATTTTAGATTAAGGCATTGCGTTTGTTTTTTTAAAAAAAAATTAGTTTTGATCACACATGAATGATATGATAATATTAAAAGTTCGGCTTTCCTAGTTATAGTGCATTATGTCATTGCAATATAACAAACTGTGATGTTATTTAAACGTTTTAAGGCGTTGTAAACAATTTTTTCTGATTTATATCTAGAACCTGTTAACCATCACAGGGTCGAAAGCATTCACACATTTTGCAACCCACCTAAATATTTTCAGCTACCCTTTCCATACATAGAAAGGCCTAAATAAATTAAATGAAAGAAAACAACACGCGCCTGTCCTGCGATTTTTCTTCCGAGTGGGCGCTAAATATTATTATTGTAAGTCTTTATTCAACATCTATTTGCAGACATTTATTTATAATTGACAACATATTAATTTCATTGCAAAATAAAAAAACGTATTATCCAAGTTAGTTCATACGACAAATTACATTGTAAAACATCTGACAATTTCATTTTTAAAATTATATAACCAAGTTCCACTGCTTTACTAATTTAGATTAAATTTAAATATTTAATATATATTAAATATATATATACATACCCCACTGGACCTGTATAATCTACTGACACCTCTACAAAATTTTCATACTTGAATCAATTTTTTATAATCTTGATTTTCTGTTAATGTGGTGTAAGGTATAAAATCGTCTTTGATAAGATTGATAATAGTTATTAATAAACTTAAAATATTTTCACTCCGTGTTAAGTATACATATTATAATCATTATTTAAAGCATTAATTAATAAATTCAGTTGCACATTCAAATAACAAGTGCTCAGGCACTTATGAGGTGTGCCACTACATGAACAAGTTGGATTTAATGGCCGACCATTATAATTAAAAAATAATTAAAATTGTCATGGCCTAATAGAAAACTGAACCCAATGACTTCAACAGCCTGTTTTACCAGCAGGGAATATCGGGGACCGACCAAATTTTTGTTGGCAATGTAGACGATGGGTTTCACTGAAATTTGTTTCTGCCTCGCTTTAATCATTGTTGTTCTACAAACAGATTCGATTTTTGTCAATTGTTGTTCAGAAACCTGTCATTTTTACAATAGTCAAACATTTCACACGGCACTTCGTTAATATGTAGGTTTCTGATTCTAATGTCTTTCGTGCTTTTTAAGTTTTGTGTAGTAGCAGCTACGCGTTGTCTCACGAAGTACTTCTTGACAAAGTCATATGCTTCTTTATTGATAATGACAGTCTTACTAAATCATTTTCTTCACAAATGAGGATTTTAGAAACAAATTTTACTGTAATAGCTGAAATTCTAGGTCCAAAGAAGCAAATCCGCAAATTAATATGCTCTAGTTTTTCTCTAGGTGGGTGGAAATGTACACCAGCTGCTATTTTCTTAATACTGTATACTATATCATCGAAAATGCACAAGTGCCAGTCATCCAACAACATAACATAATAATATGGGAGAAATATCAATGCTTTACACAAAGCAATTACAACAGTCAAATTTAGCCCCTTACTGTCAAAACAAAGGCAAACTGTCAAAGTAGTAAAGTGTAAACTGTGCTGTTAAGTATTTATATGCTCGTAACTTCGTAAGATAACCAATTCTTTGTCTACAGTGCAGAAATACGACTTGGTTAAAGGTGTATAAAATTTGTAAAGTCGTAAAAAATTACAGTTCTTAATTTAATTGCATATCATTAGTTTCTTAGTCCTTTGTTTTTAGTTCTTTAATTTCGCAGTCCTTACAATATTTTTTATAAGTTATATGGTATTTGATCGTGCTACAATTTGCATAATTTACATGACATTTTAATGTCGGCTTGCAAACATTTTGATATTTTCCAAAATAACTGAGCTAATTGTAATAATTGTTACGTAAAATTGAGCGTTTTTTAATCGAGATGTAAGCCTAATTTTGAAAAGTTCAGTACCAACAAATAATTTTATAAGTTTCATTTGACAATGTCAGAAATTATTTTTGTCCATGCAGATGATTATGTAAGAATACGCAGCTGTACAGCCAAACATCATGTAATGTAAGTTGCACAAAGTAAATGTGATTATTTATTTTTTATTGCGCAGTTGGACTCTCGGGTAAGTATAATTTTTATTATTAAAGATAGCTGCCCACAATATGGACACAATAATAGGCCTGCATATTTTTAAGGAAATTATCATTTTTCCTGTGACAATATATTCTGTAAAAAAGGTTGCATGTCCTGCTTTATAACACTATGCTTAGCTTCTTGGAGGATTTTATGTTTATTCCTGTATATCTCAAGTGAACAATGATCGCCTGTCTAGGATTGGATGCACCTAACAAGAATGCCATTTCAGTCGCACAGATTACAGAATTAATAATTAAATTCAGAAGGAGGAAGGCTTTGAAAAATTGTGAGTCAACCAGAATCCAGCCAGATCTCTGTGACATCAGGCCTCACGCTCCATTCATTTAAGCTGTCAACCTACATGTCTGAGTTCTCATACTAGTCAGCATGCATGCAATCAGTCAGAGCCACCTATTCATAGTAAAAAGAAACTAATTAATCAATAAGCTACCATAGGTTTCTAGAAACAAGTATAGAAATGGGCCTATTCTAACTGACTAACAGGCTCAACAAATTTGTTAATTAATATATTTATCTTTTCTTTGTCTGCTGCTCTCTTCAGAATTGTGGTGGTTTGGGGGTAAGTATCACTTATGAACATATATGTTATACCTATATATGCGCCGCTAAGAAACTCCAGATTAAAACTGCGTACTACAATTCTTATCTGGTGCTCATAATCCAACAGATTTTAGATTTCTGCAGTTATCATTCACCGACGAATTAATCATGTAATAATAACAACGAGAACGAGCGTGACGGCAATGACGAACGCGACAGCAATAATTCTAAGAAAATATCTGTAATGCATTATCTCTACGGTTTCGGTAAAAAAACTGGAAAAAAACAACGGAACAATGGTAAAAAGCTTTCCTGAATATTGTTATAATTAAAAGCTTTCACTAACCTAGTAACATTGGAAAATAATGTTTTGTCTCAAAAAATCGTTCCTTCAAAAACTACTCAAAAATATCTACGTTTAAATAAGACTAGAAATTCAACTAAAGATGAATTTAAATATTTGTTAACAATGTTTCTCACGTGGCCAGAAAATGAAGATTTTGAAAACAACAGTTACAAAATTGGGTCTTGATCAGACGTCAGTCTTTTCTTTGAAAATTATAATTTTGATTTTTTGAATTCGCGTTGTATGATTATATAATAACTGCACTTCACTATGAAATAGCAACTTTTTGACTCGTGATCTGTCGGCCAAAGGTCAGTCAACCAATCTCCTGCCAACTTATACCATTTCTGTGTGCTTATTTTGGCCGACGAAAGGAAAGTATTTGCCTCCTCCACCCCTATTTTGCCCATAGTGGGCTCAGGGATCAACAAATCTTGGAGTAACGAATGCCATTCAGTTAGTCTCATTGAGACTTTTCTATTTGATATACTACAAACAATATTCGTCAAGAGTGAAAAAACATCTGTGCCTACTCTTCCAGCTTCAGTTTTTTACTTTCGTTAATTTTTTTACTTTCAAAATAGCCCATATTCAGCCACGTATAAGACACATGACCTCGTCTAGGCACATAGCAAAAATTGTTTCTGTAGCTCAGAAACTGTAGGAGAAGATAAAGCCTAATAAAAAAAAACTTAAATATATATATAAACCCTAGGTACCTGACATGAGTTTTCCAGCTTATTTACTTTTCCAGTTATTGACAAAACCCTGTTTTAACACTTTTGCCCATGTCACGTGACTTAGCCACGTCCACTTTCAAATAAATTATTAGTGTCCATCTACCCTTGCTATAGAACTCCAGTACTGCAACAAGAGCTGAGTGACAAAGTAATTTGTCCTATGTTTCATATTTTGGTTTCTGTCACTGTGACTTTTGACCCAGAAGTCACCTTTCCTATATCATCTTCTGAGCACCTGTCTCATGTGCCTACCCTGCAAGTTTCGTGAAGATTTCGCTCTAGGCGGTACATACATGACCCCGTTTTCTGTTTTTCGCTCCTATCTCAGGCCCTTATATGGAACCGTAGCTTTTTAAAACCCCACGTGCACACCTACCCACAGTACCTAAATACTAGTGGGAAAATATTTGAAAGAAAAACTGAAAGTCCTAGGAGGAGATGCGAACTAATGCCAGTTGCCCTATTTTTTACATTTTGGATCCTTAAGGAGTTCCAACTTTTTTAAACGGCAGGTGTACATCTGCTCATATCACCTAAATACTTGTAGAAAAATAAAAAGACAGAATGCTGTAGGAGTTGCGACCCATTTGAAAAATTAGCCAATGCCCACTGCACTTACCCCCTTCGCCCGCTCCAAGTTTCGTAACCCAAATTTGCAAGTCTAATGAGTTATTAAGCGGAAGGCAAGCGGAGAATAAAGAAATAAATAATAACTGTGTCATCGAATGTACGAGATTCAAGAAGATTTTGCTGTTGCATTATCTTGATGACTAGGGCATTTTGTCCAGTATGTAGTGTCAAGAGCATGAACTGATGATGATGTTTTTTCAGAGGACGTTTTCTGTGATTAATATCAATAATCACTGTATAGTCGGCCCGAAATTTGCCATCATTTTTGTTTCTGATGACAGTCTTGTTAATACAACTGAAATGAGCTCTACGTTTGATTTGTATTAAATAATTTGACATATAATTGTCGTAATTCCCTGAATCTGTTTTGGAGCGGAATAGATTAACTTAAAACTGGAATGCATTTGTATCTCACGCACAAGAGAATTTACGAGAACGCTAAAATAGACCGACATATTTCTATCAGATGAGTAGATGCTTCCCTCGAGGGTTTCTACGGAGATTTTTTTTGTACCTTTTAATGTGTTGCACAAAGAAATACATGAGAAATTGTATGACCAGCGCAAAAAGTTTGCGTATTGCAAATTTAGAGCTGAAATGCTAAAATTGAATTCTTTGGCTTCACAAAATTAACAATATTTTGCAGATGTTTTTGGAAACCTTCCAATTAACGTTTCATTTGGCTACTAAAGTTAAATATAAGTTTGTTTAAAGAAAAACAAATTGTTTAAAGCGTTATTGCGTAATACTGGGTTGAGACTAGTGCTGTTTAAATTGTTTATTATTAGAGCCAACGAATGTTTTCTGCTTTTTTAGAAACGAGTTCCTGGCTTATTTGCACAGTATCTAACACGAAAAGTTTACAAACCGTCTGATTTAGAACAGGTATGTACCAGCATTACTTTGAATTTTCCTTAATATGATAATAATAAAAGTTTATTTAAAACATGCAGTTATTGTAGTTGTTACAGCAACTATACAGTATACTGTATACTGCAACTATACTGTATACAGCAACTATATAGTTGCAATACTCCCTGAATTACTACATAACATTTTTAATAAAAATTTAAAATAGTATACATGTACTTAGACGATAACGAAATTAATGATGTAAATTACTTGTCTTTCTATTGAATGACCTTCGATGGAGAACTTCCGTAACATTATAACATATTACAGGAAAATCACCAAAAAACTCTGATTTTAAAAGTAACGCATTCAGAATAAATGCAACGTATGTTACACATCTTTGTAGAAAAATGGCCTCCAACTTTATAGGTTTTCGAGGCCTTGTTATTATCTAAACTTGTTTCGAACCTCACTCGTGATGATTACTTTTTTGTGCTCTTGCGTGCACCCGAAATCAATTGAACATGTCAACCCCCAAACAGCTAACATAAACTACCTCCCTGATTACAAAAAAACATACAGAAAGACTGTTGGCGAACTGGCCGCCATTGAGTGTTCAGGTTGTGCTCCTATCACGACTGCCCAAACTTTATTGTCCAAACTATAACAATCTTTTTGTATTTTTTTCAGTAAATCTCGCAACAGAAATGTCCTGGATAAGCTAAATTAGTGCTAGCTTTGGCGTTGGATCTAGGATGGACTGATGCGTTGGATATACTGTATTACCAACATTTTTTATCGATGATTTACTCTTTGCAAATAAAGCACATGAATGCATTAAAATACCGATTTTGTTATTTATAATTCACCACTACTTTTAACCACGTGCTTAAACTTTTTGCATGTAATAATTGGATACATTTTCAGCCTTTGTTTGTTCAAGCCTCAATGATAGCAAGAAACCGACTCTTGGCCAAGAATAGCAAAACAGAGACATTTCTGCTGTTGCTCCCAATCCTTCCCATCCGAGTTGGTTTATCCTAACTATGTTTTTAAATCCTTGTCGTTTTGAAATAAACATTACCTGCAAATTCTTTAATATAACAAGACTTATAAGTCAAAAAGGCATAAAAATTTAACAGAATATGAATATGTTATAGTCAATGTGTGAAATCGGGTATTCTATAGAATGCGTGTGCCAAAACAAACAAGATAAACTGTCTAAGATAATTCCTTCTACTCTTTTCCTAGGCATTATAAACAATGCAAAAGTTTGTCTAGGCGAAGTGCGTAATTCTTACATTTTGAATATACTTTTCCTGGACATTTTATATAATAGCAATTTAATGTTAGGGAATGTGTGAATTTGAATTCGGTTGGCTGGTTGGATGATAGATAGATGGATGGATGGATGGATGGATGGATGGATGGATGGATGGATGGATGGATGGATGGATGGATGGATGGATGGGTGGATGGATGGATGAATGGATGGATGGATGGACAGATGGATGGATGGATGGATGGAGGGAGGGAGGGAGGGAGGGAGGGAGGGGGGGGACAGACAGAGACGGACCGATAGATAGATATATAGACATGTAGATATTTGTAAATTGCGAAAAAATTGTTCTCTACAGATCAAATTTCTACTATTAATAACTTCTTCTTCCATGACAACACCAGTCCATAGCCATTTAAACTACGCACAACATGCAAAACTGTATTTACACAACCTCTAAGCCCTGTGTAAACTGCAAACAAATTTAAGAATTTTTTTTACGAAAACAGCCTTAAAAAATCCACGTGAATTGCTGAGAACCTTCCTATGCATAAATAGGTTTAAGAAAAAAATGTTCTTAAGAACTTTAAAGAAAGACAGGATGATTTTTCATATACTACCTCATTTTCAAGTCTGATAAAAAGTATACATTTTAACACAATTAATACTGCAAAAAGCGTTTCTGATAATTAAATAATAGATTAAAAACGTAGTTAGCGGCAGATGAGCCCAACTACTGATGACATCACAAACTAACATAATTTTCAACAGCTATACTATTTCACGAGCGTGTTGCACATGTTTTTCCTAAAGTGAAAATTAAAGTACAGCGCTACTGTATGATATTCAGTGCATTGTACAAAACTGGGCCAGGTTTAAGATAAAAATTCAAATTTCAAATTTACCGCTGTGCTCGCGCATGAGCTGTCGAACGTGTGCAGTTCGTCATAAACAAACACACACGTTTGTGGTACAGCACCTAGCGAATGGCTAAATGCATGTAACAGCGAACTAGTAGCGTGAACGTGAAATTACTGTGATACTGTGCTAATAATTCTTTCACGTAAGTCATTTTTGAAAAAATAGTATGTTCGTTTCAAAATTTTAAAGAGTAGATTGTTTTGACCTACAGTTTAAGATGAGTTCAGTTTTGCTTTAATGAATCATCAGGGTTACTTGATATGGAAAGTGATCCACCTGATTGAACAGCATCTCAGAGATGTGATGTTGAACCAAACACCAGCTTAATGTAGTACGTGGCGTAATCTCGCGTTCAGACTAGCGAGTTTTCTCTGGCAAGTAACTGGCAAGCATGTTTATACTAAAGAGGAAAACTTGCTGCGGATTACTCTCCGACAGTAAGCTGGCACTCTCTTCTCTATACACAGCGAGACGTATCCTGAGCAACTCGCAACAACTGTCGGTGTTTGCAATTTCTGGACGACAATCATTTGCAAGGCACTTTACCTGCGAGTTTCCTGTCAGAGAAAAACTCGACAGAAAACTTGCTAGTCTGAAAAAATCGTTTTATGTATTCTATACAATACCTAGACAATGCACAAAATATCTAACAAAAGTTCGCTTCTACACATATTATGTTCATTTTACACATTGCCAAAGTCAATTTACGCATTTTATATAAATCCTAGCTGTTATACAAAACGTCTAGTAAAGTGTGAAAGAGTTCTGGCAAAAAAATTTATTTCACATTTTTCTCGAAATGCATAGGTGTTATATGAAATGCCTAGGAATTTTATAAAATGTCTGAATTTTACACTTTGCTTGTAACATGTACATGTATTTTATTCGCAAGAAAAAATTTGGTTGCAAGTTTTATGTTTTATTTTCGTTGAATATTTTAACAATGCGATATTTAAAATGGTATTTCATTAACAGCTAAGGAGGATTTTTTCCAAAACTGAGCGAAAAAGGGAGTTATTTTATATTTTTTAAAGATTTAACTTATTTTGTTTTGCATACATGGCGATATATTAAGTTAAGTTAATCTATTCCGCTCCAAAACAGATTTAGGGAATTACATAATTATATGTCAAATTATTTCATACAAACCAAACGTAGAGCTCATTTCAGTTGTATTAACAAGACTGTCATCAGAAACAAAAATGATTGCAAATTTCGGGCCGACTATAGAGTGATTATTGCTATTAATCACAGAAAACGTCCTCTGAAAATACAACATACAATAAAATACAAAAAATGGTGCAATTAATAGGAGGCGACATACGACCATTACGTCCGCTACATGATGCCTCTACATTTTAACTTTTGATGTTTCTTTGTCCACTACGGAGACAAACAGCCCTTAAACAGCCCTGACTTAAATCCTCTGGGTTTTGGTACATAGGAGAGCCAATCTCAGCAGGTGTACTGCGCAAAAAATCAAAGATGTAATAGATGTTACTGAATTAAAAAAAAATTATTCAAGACATGGCTAAATTTCAGCAAAATGATATTAATTCAGTGTTCGACAATACAGATCAAGGTTTCTCAATGTAATTGAAATGGAAGGCAGATAGAACAAGTTTTCTAAGTTAAATAACAAAAAATATTAAACCCGATTTTGTTTTTCATTTAAACAGTAAATTTTGGAAAATTTCTTTGACTTGCCATGAAACACAATTTTAAACATCACATTTGTGAAAAGTTCAGCGAAAATACAAGTAGGAACTTTTCTTTCCTGTAAAATATACATGTATTCAATGTTATTCCGTTAAATTTTCATGCTTTTTTGGCGCGCAATTTTTATTTTATTGAAGAATTGCAGCAAATGTGTTTTCTGGACGACCCTGTAATTAACCACGGAATCTTCAGCAAAGATCCGACCTTGCAACGTTTGTGCAGAAGGTGGATAAAATAAGAGTTCTTTGTGCATGAGAATGTGGATGGAGAGTTTAGTTTTGTATGCAGTTCGGCGTGCTATAACTGGTATTCAAGACTCAACAGCACAGCCTAGGACGAGTTGTGGCAGGTCCGGATGTAATTTATTACATAGGATAACCTCTAACAAGGGAAAAACGGCTGTAAGTGTGTTAACTTATGGTAACAATATGTCTGGCAGCTAATTTTCTAATACAAGATGACAATAAATAGGGTCGAAACAGACATACATACACACCGTCAAATCGCGTAAAAAATGTTTCCCAAAATAATTCACAAATGGCATAATTGCCCAGTATTATAACGATCGAATAATTATATTTTGTATAGCCTAATGGTTTTAACAAACTTCCTAACAACTTTGATATGCAACTTATGCCTTACTTTCTTTCGCGTTTATGCGTTTTCTTTCGTCATATTTCGACATAATTTCTATATTCATCAGAATTAGAACTGCAACTGACTTCACTTGCTCTCATTCCGAGTAGATGGCGCTACAACGACGAAAACGATTAGGTTTATAGGTCTTCTTGAACTTGAATGTTATGAAGCTATTAATTTTAACGAAATTTACTTTTACCTATGGTTTGTATCAGTTGTGTGAAAATAAACAGGTGTGAGTCAAATAAAAATATAGCCTCAGCAAAAATTATGTTTTATTCAACTTGAAACATTATATCTTTCTGTTATTGCACTTTATACATTATAAGTCTAGTTCACAAGTCAGTTTATTTCAAGTAACGATTAAACAATTTCACATTTAAATTTAGCACTTCAATATCATAATTAAGCATAAGCACAGCATATTAAACCATTATATGACATTTAACCCGTACTACTCCCAGAATTATATTTTATAAATTGTGTAAAAGGCGTATAATTATAATAATAACTGAAAAGGTAAGCTTGCTATAATAGTAGACGATTCAATTTTATACATGTGTCGTCTTATCAAACTAACCATGGCTTAATCATCTCAAATATAATTTGTACAAGGAAGTACTGTTTGTAAACAAAGCTTTAAACTTTTAAGAAAAGACATTTAATTTAATTTAGTACTTGGCTCACGGACCATTTTTGGATACCTGTAATTTGTTACAGTTTTTCATCTTGTTGTTGTAGTATTGACAGCATTTCTTACGCGAGAAAAAAATAATTCGCATCATTGACTGAGAGATTAACTGGTGAAAAGTTTATTTTTCAGCCAGAATTTGAACCGGTGTCTCTCACTTACAGGGCAGAAACTATCAATACAGAACTACCGAGAATTTGTTCCCATTCTAATCCCTTTATGAAAAACTTCTTAATTTAAATTTGCCATCAAGTCTACGGAATATAAGTAACGCAAACATAGAGGAAAGACCGTGTATATATGCATAATTTTGATGAAAAGTAATTAGCTTTACTGTAATGTATTTCTGTGTTAGGCTTATTGTTGTTCTGTGTAATCCAAAAGCTTCGCACTAGGGAGAGCATCAGAATTAATTAAGCAATACTGCAAGGACAATACTGATTGGCCACAGATATAAATAACTCCTTAGCACAGTAATAACTACAAAATTAATCTATCCGCCCTTCTTGAACACAAGCCATGGTAAAGATACAGTTTTGGTCTGTAAACATCAAAGTAACGCGACTTCGTCAAGCTGATGTATGACACAGAACCTCGAATTGGCTCTTGATCGGTCTGAGTAGGCATACAGCTATCGTAGCAAAAATAAATGACTGGTTGGCAAGATTTCTTTGCCTTCCGAATCCAATTCGTTTAATTGCAGTACCCGGATCACAATATATTCATGGCTAGTATTACCATCACCACCGTGACATAGTCGCTTAATTGCAAATTTGAGAGTAGTAGAAATAATTGTAGGATGCACGAACTATATTATTCCCACGGAAGAAAAACGCCAGGAGGCTACAATAAATAAAAAAATCTGACAGATAAGGAGGTGACTAGCAAAGTCCCGTATCCATCCTTTTGAAAAAAATTGGGAGTTTACATATCTCGAGGAGGGCTTTACATTGAAAAGCAAGGTATTAGCCAATAAATGCAATTTCATCACTATTTCAACTGTCTCTTTTACAAGAACTTGCAAACCCTACAGTCTTCCCTTGACAGGGACCTGCAAACATGCTTATCTTCATTTTTGATGGTGCCTGATTGGTTAAGTCATGCCATTTGCTCAAATTGTGAAGTTAAATTACACGTAGATTAGTATGATTCTGTTTTTGCAAAAAAATCTTATTACGTTGTAATTAATATTATCATAATGGTCGTCATTATCATAATAATCTCAACTTGTCATCACCAGTAGCAGCAACAGCAGCAGCACCATCGATCACAATTCATGTCATAATCACTGGCACTATGTCATCATCATCATAACTACATTTTTTATTAATGGGCTAGAGATTTTGCCAAGTTAGTTTTTTAAAGATCTATAATTTGAATAGCATTTTAAATTTTGTAAGTTTTAATTTAAATGAAAGCTTAGGCTTTGAGTTCTTCTTGACTATTTTAATTTCTTCAGAATTTTAATTTTCTCGAAACTTTCAAAAATTGCAAGTTTTTAATTTGTGTGATGTGAGATAAATTATATTTTAAAGGGTGGAATACTGATCTTTGTTTGTCTTAGTAATTATAGTAGTTACAGTGGTAGCTAACTGCAGCAGTTACGTATCTACGAAAAAAAAACTTGCAAACTCACCAAACTAATAGTGGAAGGTATACCAAAGTATACCATCTTCAACTTTTATTGTTCTGTAACATCGCTCAGATTTCAAACTTTTCTCAAAAAAGGCTTAAAATAAGTGAAACAACCTAGTTATTATTCCTGAACACTTACAAACAAACACAAAGAAGTTATTAGTTGTAAAACAAAAACGAAGGTTTCTCTTCAAACTTGTTTACTTTTAGATACGTGACTTTGCAGGTCACCTCATCAGATGTCGAAGATAAATTATGAGTGCTATTACTGAATGTCGCTATTATTTTAGTTGTCCCTTGTGAAAAAGAACAGCAGGCCGAAATATAACAACAATTTGATGAAATGGTTAATACACATCACGTGCCAAGTAGATGGAAATATCATGGTAAAATAAATTAATGAATGCGATGAAGAAAAGTTTTATCATCGAATTTGCTGCTAATTCAATAACGACAATATTAAAGGAAGTGAATTTATTTGTAATAACTTCCAGAATGTTATTCGAACGGTTACAGTATTGTATAACTTGTCTCACGAGGCAAATCATCAGTCAATTTGTACATGTACATTATAAGAAATATACTTAATTTTATTTTATGTAATGAATAGTATTATAAGCCGCAAGCTGTATGAAATGCACGTTGACAGTACCCAAAAAACTGCCAGTCATTATAGCATGACTTGTGATCATTCACAGCCAGTCGTTACAGCATGAAAACGAGAACCGTAAGACTGATATATTTGTCCTGCAAGTTATCTTAAAAACATTATAATTAATGTACCCTGCAAACAGAAACGACGTGGTAATTATTGTATGGTCAAGAAATTTCTAAAACGTGAAGTTATCTATTGTGTTTCACAGAACGGTGCTCTGACCGAAGGTAGCAGTCCAGAAGTTTAGCTAAACTTCACGAAATACTCTTCATTTAATAAGAACCTAAGGCGGACACTGTCACAGGCTCCTTATTTTGTTGACCATGAAACGGTATTTTCTTTGACGTGTAATCGCGTTCTAGAACTACAGGTTCATGTTATGGGCAATTTAGTGTGAAAGTATCAGTGCAAATACAATTATAGATAGTATAAGATTTCAATAAGCCAACAACCGGCGATCAGTGGCATTAACCGTTTTAGGTAACTTTTGGTTGGGTGCTTGCGCAATAAACGTGAACAAATCGAAATTGATCACGTGTCACATTCCAACCAATGCTTTTCGTCCACATTCGTCGAGACTGTGAATGTTGCGTTGCATTTTCAACAGTTTCAACTTCACTTTTTGTGAATTCGCGTCCGTTCACTTCACTTGTTATTGAGTCTTAGTGGTGGTTCAGATGGTGTGTTAACAGTAGATAGTGTTGCTCTGTCAAGGGTAGAAAGGAAATTTGCAAATAGCACCAGGTAAGGACGGTATTTGAATTTAATGGCCTAGTAAATATGGGCCTGTGTGGGAACGATTGCCCTGTGATCACTTGCTTGTAAAATTTTTAAATCGGGTCACCTGAAAGTCGAACCAAAATTTTCTTGCTTATAATATAAATGTCAGACCAGTTGAGCCTGATTTGATAATGTGAAATACAGAATAATTATCTGAATCTTATGCTTACTTGTACGTTTGTGTGTGTTACTGTTGTAACAAAGGTCGCAGCTATTGTGGACATTAATAATTCGTTTAATCCCGGAAATGCGGCTGTATTAGCATTTTTGCTATTTCATTTTATCCACTTTACTAAAATGCTGTAACTGAGAAGTCGTGCAGTGGCACCGTGTGAATAGAGGAAGGCCATACCATTAGAACATTTTGTTCCTATTAAGCCAACATGGGATCTATGAATATAAATTTAGATGGATTTTGCTGCCAGTGCTTACCATGGTATCAAGACGGGCCTGGGCTAGAGCTAAGCCCAAGGTTAATTATATAGCTGTCCATTAAAAACAATCCTTTCCTTAGAATTAAAATTCCTTCCCTGGAAAGCAAGGACTTCCTGGTTGAGAACGAGTGTCCTAGAGTTTAATAAATAAATAAAAATACTGTTATGTGCTTATGCTGAGCTATGACAAAAAATTGTTTCTTGAACTCACTCTAGATGATAAATGTCTAGTCGTTAAACTGCACCAATTGTCATTATGTATATATGCTAAGTTTACCGTATGTTTTTTGCATGGTACAACAGGTTCATTTTCCTTTATATTATGTGTACATATGCACTTGCTTGTCACAGTAACAAAAAACAAATTAATCATTGCAAAACATGAAGCTAGCACAAATAACACCACAAGTCTTGAGCCCACACACATACATGTGCACTGCTTTGTTACGTAATGAAATCAATTGTGATAAATCTGAAGAGCAATTTAATGAAAAATTCTTCAAACAATTTTGTTTCAAGTTTGTTCAACTTTGATATTATTTCAGCATCAGTTGTCTTGAGCAAAAGCATTCTGGCAGGCACTTTCTGTAAAAAAATTGTTCAATATTTGCACAACTGCCGGTTCGTTTCTATCAGTTGATTCATGTTTTCATGTTTTTGTTGGCAGTGCACACCTCGCTTAAACAGTGTCAGCTCTAGCGTAGAAATGATTATCGCACAACTATGGAATCGATATTAAATTCCTGAACGGAAAAACAGCCTGTTGTTGAGGCTAAAAACTCGATTTTCTTAACTTTACACTGTTGTTCAATGGCAAGATGCATTATCTTCGGCTCCTTCATGCAAGCACATGTAATGACATGTACATTAAAGGTTTCTCCTGATCATGATCATGTGCCATGAAAATGTTCACCACGAGCAGGAAAACTTTTGATATCCATGTTCTACGTGTTTTGCGTACTAAGTTGGTAATGAATGGCAAAAACTAATGACAAAACCAAAAAAACGTCGTATAATTCACACGAAAATCGAAATGCAATTGTATGGAATCTGAAATTGTTAGTTAAAATCTAAATACAATCGAAAAGCGCACATTGATATCTTTTGCACTCTAGTACGTACGACATTTCATAGTTGGTCGAAGTGATTGCTGCAAGCTACTTGGAACTGTGAATGCACTTGAATAGAAAGAGGAGTTTATTGAAAAGTGGCCGTGCTTTGCATGCTTTTGCCTTTACATGTTTTAGGTACATGCAACCAAATATGAACAAAATCTGTAAACACATGATTTTGTTTAAAACAATTGTGGACAACTATGTCCATGTACCATAAATACAAAAATTCAAATATTTTTTTAATACAGGGCAGGTCACCTGTATAACCCCTGGAAGCCATGGAGGCAGCACACACCAAGAGTCCCCGGGAAGTTTTAGATTTTTTCAAAGTGAATGAAGAAACAGGACTAAGCCATGAACAAGTTCAAGAATACCAAGAGAAATATGGTCCTAACGGTAAGTTGCTGTAATAATATACGAAGTTAGGAAAAGAGAAAAATGAAAGGCAAATATTTTCTGTTGAAGCAGTAGCTACTTAATTGTTTATTTGTGTAACTGCACTATAATTTGACGTACTATTATGTTTGCTGGACGACTGAACTTTGGGTTTGTCTGGCTAATCTCTGCCCACTTATTTATAAAATTATTGTACATGTAGCAATATAATTTATTTAATTGTGCCTTTTGACTTATTATCAGCATCACTAGAACTTGCCGGCTGTTACAGGCCTTTGACGCTTTTCATTATCTAGTAATACAAACAGAGCTCACAGTTTAGCGGGATGGCTACCTCTTTCTGTGTGGCATTTTGGAAAAATTTTTAATTTTGGTGTTTATTCTCTGTCATTTGGCAAGGTTATCTAATTTTCATCTTCAGTTTTCATTTAAAAGAGGAAAAGAGGCAGACACAAGTATGGTGAAGAGTGGGTAGATATCTATAGGCATACGTATGGTGAAGAGTAGGTGTAGATAAGGGAGGAATGCACATTCAGACATTTGGCTTTTTTGTCTGGTTGTACATAAGGTCATGGTGACCTTATATACTTTCTATATATTTTTATGCGAACGATGATAATAGCTATATGTAATAGCATATTGATTATGCATTTTGATTATGCATGTCAGTATTATAGCATTCTACACATTAATTGTCTGTCTGACAGTTGAGTTTATGTTGTTAAAGTAGCTAGATGCTAGAGGCTATATGTGGTGTAAAAGTTTCGCACAGTCTAGGATTCAGTTATGTACAGTAAATGGTACATTTGACAACGTTTTTAAGTGGAGTAATGAATACACTTTGAAACTGGAATGTCGCCTGCTTTTCTGAAGGCTAAATTTTATACATTAAGTTTAAGTGGTGATCCTAAGGCTATAACCAAACCTTGGTAATGTTTTGGCCAGGGGCCACAGAACCTGACTATTGACGTCACATTCACGTCATTCTAAGCAGGTGTGCCATTAAAGTGACATTTATGTCTGTACCACCAGAGGAAATAAATATGCTCGTGGAAAGTGTAAGAAGTTACATGTAACTTTTGTTCGCCTTGGAAACGATGTAAAAGTAAATTTGCATTGTATAGGCTGCAGATACGTGTGTACAGTGTATAGTCACTTTAATGCCAGAGATTTCAGATTTTTGTCAAAATTTAAGCACAAATTAAAAAAGGAGATTTTATATTTTCCTTTTATTTGAAGTTATATCATACACTGTTTTTTGCAGCAACATCCAACTTACTTCACAATTTACTTCTAATTGTCCACATCTAATGCTTAGCATCCTACAGGTACTAATTAAGCGTACGTTTTTTAGAACTGATGTTATATGTAATTCCACTTCGTGAGTAGCAAAAAAGGTGAAAAGTGAAATTCATGTCAAAAGTCCTCAACTTCAGGGATTGATGAATATGTTGACACAGTGCTTGTGAACATATTATAGTTTGGTGGAATAGCCACCAACTCACTTACTATGATGTTAGACTGGGGCATGGAAGGTTGTAAACTAAGTTCAGAATGTATTATTTGACAGAACTTTGTAGTTTTTTTCTTGTAAGAGCATCTAAAAGTTTGAATATTTGTCTGAACAGGTTTTCATTAAAAATTATAGTCTGTCTGACCTTCTATTAAGTATTTCCTGGCCCGATAAGCAATGCTGCATTACGTTCTGGAATGGACAGATGATTTCTTTCTTCTTTTGTTTTTATAAAACCACCAGTGGAGCAGTGAGAAATAACCTTAGTTTGCTTTAGCACCTAAAAATGTGTTACTATCTTTGACTTTATACACAGCAAAAACACACTTGGCTTCTTAGCTACTGTTTATAAACAACTTTGTTGTACTGGTCCTAAATTCAAATGATGTTTTCAAAACCACAAACGTCAGAAAACATGATTTAAACCAGGTCCAAATTTATTGGAATGCTCAGAAAATTTTTGTGGTTTCTTATTTTGCTCTGCTGCAAATACAGAACGAATTCTGCTTTCTAGCAACTTGCTGTATCATTTACAGGTTAAACCGTAACTGCTGTGGCTGTGGCAAATATGTGGTACATTGCCTATCATGCGCCTTGCTGGCCATTGGATAGGCGTTCACACTTTGCATGAATGATTCTTGACTACGTGGGTTGAAGGTTGAGTTTAACCATCATATTGTTTATCCTATAGAGGGAGGCTGCGTATACGTGCAGCACCTGGCTAAGATAGCTCTGCTGGCTTTCCTAAGTTTCATTAGAGGAATTTACTTGATGATGAGCTAGGCTTTGGTCAGGCTACAAACATTGTGTTAATTAGGTGCTGCTGTTGAACACTGAATTCCAGCTTGCACTGTGCCAAAGCCCGCAGTCTATAAAAAATTTTGGAAGGAGTTTACAATTCACAACACAATTTAAGTACCATAACTCTAGCCCTAACCGTAAACCTAATCTGCTTCACAAACTAATTTCTTGTGTGCGGGGAATTGTAAACGTTAGCCAAAATTTTAACTTGACGTACTTGATTCATCAACTTTAATGTGATTCTATTTTTATTATTTTGCAATTGTTTATGTTATATGGTATTCTCGTTTTTGTAGTAAGTGCAACTGTGTAAGCCAGTTTTTTTATTTTGGTTAAAGCACTGTTAACCAGGAAATTGTTCTACCATCAGTTGTTTTTACTCCATAATTATACCACAGTTTTTTTTTGCTTTCTGTGTTAGACTTTCTCCCTCCTGTGTTTTATGTATATACGAAGTTCTGTATTTGGTAGGTATTGTTGTAAAATTGTGTTTGTGTTTATTGTAAAAGTGCAATATTGTGTTTATGTTGACCATCATATATCATCAAACTGGTTTAGGAGTAACAAATTATCACTGAATGCTTCCCAAATTAAATATGTTGTTTTTAGATCAAGAAACAAGAGAATGCCAAAATTTAACATTACAAATTGAAAATAGCAACATTCAACAAGTAAAACAAATTAAATTCTTAGCTATTATCATACCTGAATACTTAGAACAAATATCTCTTATATCAGACTCAAAATTGCTAAAAATATAGGCATCATTGTTACCGTGAACGTAGTATTATGCAATTAGAAAATTTAATTAATTGAATATTGCAGTGCTTATGTATGAATGCAGTAATAGACTATTTCCTACATTGTTTTGCAAATCCAGTCAAATTGGCATCTAAGAGACATTATAATGGATATAATCAATACATTGTGCCTTTCTGTAGAACCAGCATATAGCTAAAACTTTTTTTATAATATTTCAATGACCAAAAGTCTGGAATGAGATTGGTTAATCTACAAAAAATAGCAGATGCATTACTAGATTTTAAAAATGCTAAAAAATCAACTTTGAATAAATACCATTGAGTAGTCAAAGTTTCTAGCAATAGTGCTCACAGTAGTGGCAAAACAATCCAAGTATCTTAATCCAATTATCTTAATTCGTGTACTCACATGCCTACTATAATGACTAATGTTTTAGGAAATAATAGTCTTTGTATCTTTTACGTCATAAGCGAACTTTATTCATTATATTATTCCACTCAGAAACACTAAATGTTTTCTTTGTCACAGTATCACCTCATAATTTTCAGTTTATTTTCCTTATTTTTTTTACTTTCACGCGATATGACAGTCTAACAAGCCCTGTTTTTTGATTGCCGGCAACACATTTACATTTATCTATAGGCAAATATACTGTGAGGCGTTTCTTGTACAGAAACAATAAAAATAATTTGTATTGTGTTCATTGTAGCCCTTTCATTGTATTTTTGTACACAAAATTAATGTAAATGTGTTATGTCGCTTATTTTTAAGATTTTTCTGGCTAGCGCCAATCAGTCTTTGCGTGCTGGTCTCAACCCAGCTAAAGTAAAATTATTTGTGGAATGCAATGTATGCAAGTCTGAGAGTGGAAGAGATCTTTGCATAGCACCTACGTAAACTCATCAAAATCGTCTATATAGACATCAAATATGGGAATGTTAATACAGAAGATATTAATGCATTAATACAGGATTAGCAACTTCCACATTCAGGTGAGGGAAGTAGGTTGTCCTAAACTGATTAATAAAAACGCTCAATGGCAGAAGTAAAACATTAGGTTAGGAGGACAGTGGTTTTTAGTTTACAGCTTATGCTAAACTAGGTGACAAGTTGGTTTTTTAGCTATATTGGTTGTAGTGTAGGTATCTCATTTTTTCTGCAAATACACTAACAGTTGTCTTGTAAATGTAAATTAATTTGCTGCTGATTATATGGAGATTTAAAGCAAAAATTAGATGAAAACGGACGAGAGCTGTGATATAATATTAATGTCTTATCCTTCCATCTTATACATTGGAGAGTAAAGAGAATTTAAAACGTATTGCACAAATACATTGCACTAGGTAACAATTAGCAGTCTGCATCCTTATCCAGCAGTGCTAACATTTTGCTATCTGTATTATTTTACAAATTTTTGATATTGTCGATGGTTTCTAATGTGCGTTAAGTAGATGCTGTGTTAAGAATTCTTCCACTGCATACTTTACATCCCGCAAATTATTTTACTGATTGGGGTGGTGTGCACGTACCTAGAGACTGATTGGTATTAGCTGCAAAAATGCTGTAAACCAAGAGCAGTCTACTGGTGTTGCAATGAGGCACATCTTTCCGTTTAAGTTTTCTGCATGCAATGAGACCATTGAGACCACTGAGTTAATCTTAGATAAAAGTGAGTTTAACCAAACTCAGTACATGTAATTAATTTAATGTCTGTGTGAGATAAAAGATGTGGGCAGCGGAATGCATTGTAAGCGTCGAAGATGCAGATACACAGGTAGCCTAACGTCTGCATCATTGGCAAAAGGAGAAACAGATGTTCATTGAATGCAAATTTATTACCTATTATCTTCTCTTATAATCTAAACAATTTCTGTGCTATAAATTTTCATCACTCAAGTCTCTTTTTTTACAAATAGATATATTTTAAACTCAGATAAAACTATACAGTTAGACATTTTGGATCTATTACAATAAAATACATCGTCCTTTGAATCTTTTAAGTAAAAAAAGAAAACTTAATTTAAATGTTTTTTCTGAGTGTAACAATAAAAAGCTGATGCGAGCACTATATTACTCTATCTTCTTCGTTCTGTCATTCTGATTTCAACTTTTAAATGCTGAAATTTTGTTTACAGTCAACAAATTTTCATGTAATTTATCTTATCGTTTCTTAATGTTTACCATTTTGATTGTAAAATGAGTGGATGGCTTGCTTAAATTACATTACACTAACTTTAGCCAACTTACATTCAGTTTTATGCAATGTTAGTCAGTTATTTACTGTTTAGTACATACATTAATAACTGACTATGTGTTTTAGTTTTAAAAACGAAAAAATTCAGATATTTGGTTTGAAAAGTACTCCTATAACATAGAGCTGGGCAAAATAAAAGTCACTTAGTAAACGTTTCCAAGAAGCCAACTCATTTGGGTAATACAAGAAGCCAGTGTGCACTGAGCTGGTAACACAATCCAAACCCTAGACTTTGTGACCTATTTTCAGCCACCTCTCAGCACGAAGATTTACCCTGTGGCATGCATTCGTAGCACTCGCAAAGTACATGAATAAAAGTGGTTACGAACCTACTGTATTTATTCAACTAGCGGGGTTTCATTTAACAGTGTTACAGGAAATATGCAGGGCTGGTGTTAAAACATTTACAAACTTCTCTTCGGTAATAGCCACTATCAAATCATCAGTTTATTATAAGGAGTAAATACCTACTGTCATCGAGGCATCAGTATTCCCATAAAATGTTTAAAAAATTGGAGTCAGAATTCGTGTGCTGCTACCGTTGTCATTTCAAAGAAATATAAATTTTAGTTGTTTCAGATAATTCGAAATAAAGTACTGAATAGACTAGCCTTGTTGCATTTGTGAAAGATACACAAGTATCTGGGCATTGAATAGGTTCACTTCATGTTCCAAATGGATATCTGTGGTGTAGATTAGAACTAAGGTTGGTGTCCAAAACATCTTAGTTGTGGTGACACTGCTGATTGTTGAATATACGTTAGGAGAAATAGGAATAACTTATTTTGCGTTCACATAGAATTTTGTCCATATTACTATTATATGTAGGGCGTAGCATGTGTATGTGGTTTTTACTCTAATTTTTATTTATATTTATATGGATCTTAGTCATGAAATTTTTATTTTTTTTATACAATAGATTACTGTTTCTTCATACGCTGACCATTTTACACACAAACATATGAATTAAGTCATTTTTCTAAACAATGGCTGTTCTTTGCTCCATCATTCATAAGTTATACAGCCATAAATAGTCTGAAAAGAGATAATGCAATAACAAATTTTCCCTGGATTTAGAAAATAACAGTATGATAACAGATGTGTGGTATTTGCCACTGGAGTTGCAATGCTGTTGTGATTTTGGTATATAGCTTGTTTGTTTCAGGTATTATAAAATATGTAGTTTTATGTTTAAAATTTATTTTTCATTAAGAGTGGGTATTAGTAAAATTAATTAACAGAATCTTGGTACGATATCTCAGGAAAACGCGTGATTCTTTTTGCCATCTAGAATACAATTAACTATAGTGGTTAGTGGATATTTCTGTTATTTGTAAAATTTAGGAAAGTCTGATTGGCAAATATAAAAATGGACTGATGGAAAGCCACATTTTTCACCTATAGTTGGCCTATCTTAAGACAGGCCTTTATTTGAACAGCTTTTGCCAGTGCAATTTTAACTTATCTATATAACCCCATTTTCCTTAATCTTGTTTTCAAAGTGCACGATAAAGTTGATAAATGGAAAACACATTGGCGAAATAACAGATTTTCATTTTTCCGTATACTTCAATTAAAAAAATGATCATTTAGTTGCATCACGAGATCATGTATCATAAGCCAACATGATGTTACCATGCAAATTGGAAAAACTGCAAAAGCTACATCAGTAGAATTAGATGTTCAAAAAAGTGCCCTTAAGTCTAAAGTCTCAAATGAGAATTTATTAAATAGAGGTTTTATTCTTCACAGATGTTTTGTAAAAAGCTCATTTCCCAGTGCTGACTGTGGATGAACTCTTTATAGCGCAGCTGAACTGTCCCTCCTGAAAGGAAGCTGCTATTTAGACAAGTTATTTTAAGTCTCAAGGGCATTATATACTAAGCCTTTAAAACCATTCTAATACAGTTATCTGCTAAATGAAAAAAGTAATTATTTTATAGCACAATTTTTTTTCTTTTGCAGAATTACCGGCAGAAGAAGGTGAGTTGGACTGACAATTGGATGTTAAGTATGAGTATCGTAGTTTCGTAGTGCAGTAGCTTAGTGCTTGGTAGAATTATTGTGAAAGGGCAGAAAAGTATTAAAACTAAACTATTAAATACAAAATAAAGTAAATAGAATTAGGAGCTCAAGTGTAACTCTTCACACCGAACAAAAGTCTTGGAATAAAAAGCAATTTAGTGACTGCTATATCAAATTCGTCCTTCCTTATTTCCTCAGTTCCATGACAGTTGAGCTTTTAAGTCATCGTAGTGGTTCTTTTGCACGTGAGACAACATTTTTTAATTTCTACGTTTTGTAGGCCCCTGGTGGACTGGTTGAAGACATTTATCCTTCGGATTTTCCCTCTAACCAAACTGAAACTCATGTCGATTTTTTTGTGAAACTCTTTTAACTGTCGGCCTGAAACATTTTTTGAAGAATTTTTTAAGCTGTCAGCAAAATTTATATATGTTGTTTCTGAATGCTCTAAACGTTTTTTGCTTGCTAAATTTGTGTGGTGCCGAAAATTTATACCCTCATTAATTACTGATTCAGTCATCTTTTGTGACATCTTAATAGTTTCTGATGTGCCGTCTATGTTGTTTGTTGAATGGACCTTTACAGCAATTGTAGATATTTGATAGTCAGACTTAAAAGAAATCTGTATTATGGATTTGTTAGGTAGCTTTTTCTTACAAACGTTTGCACTCTAATTTAATGACTTTTTCCATAAAGCTTTAACTAAAACACATTGCTTTTTTTTTGAGAATTGCCTTTTTTTCAAAACTTACTATGTTGTCAACAAAATTTGTATAATTTTGTTGTTTCTAAATGTTTTTACTTGCTTAATGTGCATGGCACTGAAGTGATATTTTAGCCCTATAGTGATATAAATCCTAAGTGATATAATTACTTAATCTGTCCTTTTTTAGGACTTTTTAATAATTAGCATAAACACCGTTGATCGCTGAATGTCCCTTTCATTTACTGTAGACTTGGGAAGAGATGCTCCTAAAGAGAAAGCTGCCCTCAAGGCATGAAAGCACAGCTGATGATTCAGTTAGGTCTTGGCCTCACCAAATGCCTGTTACGTCTGTTAGGGACGTTGCTCCTACCAACATTATTTGCAAGAAAAGTAGCAAGAAGGAAGCAAGAAAGAAGAATTTTTAGCCTTTAATAAATATGTGACCTGTGACCTGATGAACTATAGCAATGTTGTAGAAAATTTGTTGTTTTAACGGTAACAGGTAGTGAGTTCCTAATCACTTTAGAGCCCAGCCTCATAATAATCAGTTCCTAAGTATTGTAGTATATCTTTCGCCACGTTCAGACTAGCGAATTTTCTGTCTGGCAGCAAACTTACAAGTGTGAACCACTTTGCAAGTTACTGTCGGAAAGAAATTATTGCTGACCGAGCTGACCGATAGCTATTGCTTGATTTACAGTCTAGTGTGCACGCCTCACTGCAAGAAAAGTTCTATTCTTTGGGACATTTGGAAAACTCGCGACTAGCTGGTATAGCCCATTGAGATATTATTAGGGGCTTCTTTTGTTGTGATACATCAAATGAAACCTTGTAATTAGACAAGTTGAACTTCGTCACTTGAATTAGAGGTCAAAGATTTTAATGATATTTATAGGTCACAGCTAGCCATACCTACTGTTTGGAACCATAGGGTGTCCAATTTGTGACCTGTGTACTTTATGTGTACTTTGATGCTTCATGTTTTAGCAGGAAGAACTTACTTTATGCTCTGTACTACATTATGCCAAAAAAGTGAATGTAATCGGTCTTGTCCTGTGTTAGCAGCTTATGTCTGGAATTAATGCCTTACCAGTAATGATATCTGCGAAAAAAAGCTTCTACCTTACCTAATGGCTTAGTGCATTGTGTAGAGTAGATTTCCAGACAGCCTTGAATTGAAACATCCATGCAGCTGTTACAAAAGCCAAGTGTTGTGTTGGAAACTTACTACATACGACTGGCATGTGCTAAGACTCCACTTGCTGTGTACAGTTTTACATATTAGAACGTACATTTTGTCCACAAATACCTTCAAACTCATCTGCTTCAGGTCCAACTTCCCATAAGGCCTCACATTGTGTAATGTATACCCTCGTTTGTAAAGGCAGCTTCCGTTTTATGCTAAACTTCATTTGCATGGCACTGTGTGGTAATGAAAAGTTTTCTGCCAGAACCTCCTTGGCATTTGAAAAATGGAAACTTATGGAATGTAACAAGACTGCCAAGCTACTAGTATCCCTATTGCACATTGGCTGTAATACGTTTCGTATAATAATACAACTACAATTGTTATCAGGTAATTAATGCAAAAATGGGAGACATTTCAGCAAGTGACACATTTCCTGCCATTTAAGTGATTTTTTTCTTGTTTGCTACTTACATATCATTGCCTAGCACCACATATGTTCATAGGAACATGTTTTGCATTCTCATGTGCTGTGATTTTTGATGCCTAATAAGGCAGTGAGTTAAATTATTAATTCATTTCTTCGATAATTACAATGATCCTTCTGACACAATCCAAAACAAACCTTCTTTTCAAGATTGAGCTTGAGATTTTGACCAGATGGAAAAATGAATGGATTCATCTTTTTTCTATAGACGATGGTAAACTATTACTATCGTTCATTAGTCTCGGATTTCTCACAAATCTTTCACTCTTCGAAGTGGAATGTATTTAACTTGCATTCTTTTAGCAAACTCTTTTGCTGAGTGCTATGTAAAGCATAGTGCATAAACACTGATTATACATGGTCCTTCGCTCATTTACTAATCTAGATCACATTATTATGGCACAATAATTTTGTTCAGCAATCTGATATTCATGATGGCAAGCGAAAAGGAGCTTATCACCGACAACTACTACAGAATCTTAAGAAATCTTGTAATGCTCATGGTCATCCTTGTGGTTCTGTAAAGTTTCATGTTAATCACCTCACTACATCAAGTAAATGCTTCAGATGGGGATATCTCTGAATTGTGTGTGGTTTTGTTTTGTGGTGATTTTGTTTTTGCTTCTTTTTAAATAACTGAAATCATTAGATGCATTAGCATTAAATCATCCTAACCATGCTGATTATATTCATCTATAATTGATGAATTGTAATTTGCCCCCCCCCTCAGAGTTATGAACATGGCTAGACTTTCTGCATTCTGTTAAACATCTTTTGTCACACTTGCTATAAGATAAAAATTGAAGAAAGTATTTCTTCAGATGGTTGATCAAACAAAAGTGAGTGATATTGTTCAGGATCGTGCCAAACAGCTTCCTGTGTCCAATCTGATTACATGTGTATTGTCTAATGACCCTCATGGTGTCAGTTTAGTTAATAAAACAACCTTATGATATTATACAGCAATTCAAGCCAAAATTAATTGTTCCCATATTCTAAACAAATACGTCTGAAAATAGCTGCCCATTTATCTCCTTATTGTATGATATATGACCAACTGTTGTTTGTTGAAAATGTTTTGACACTTGTTGTACACATATCACATTTTAATGTGTGTAGGTAGGTGCCGTGCTAAGAGCTCTTTCACTGTCTGACTTATGTATTTTGCATACCTCAGATAATTTTATTTTTGCTAGCTGGAACTGCATGTAAAGACTGATTCGTGTAACTAAAAATATTGTGAGAAAAATACTTATTAGAAAAAATACTGATTATGCACATACTTCGTTTAAAGGGAAAGAAAAGGCAATTTTCAAGCATGTCCCAAAAAGCTTTCCAGACACAGTTATATTACTTTGTATTTTGCTTAACTGCTTTAAAGACTTTGTAATTGGAAAAGAAAATGCTTAGTAATTTAAAATGTTTGTGCCAACTCATAAAATGTCACTGACTCACTTTCCCAGAGTACACCACTGATTCACAGAAAAGTGTTTTTAATCGTATTGACAAGATACGGCATTTTGTACTTTTCCTTAGTTGGTGAAGTGTGTTACGAATGCTGTGATCATTTTTTAATTCCATACTTGTTTAGAGGTAACAAATTTGTAATTTCATGGTTGTAGTTGACAAATACGTAGCTGTGCTCTTTTTGATATCTAGAGAGGATTTTCTATATTATTCCTAAATTAATAGACAGCTCAATAAACACAAGATTCAAAGATAATGGCATCCAGATTTCAAACAAGTACTTCAAAAACGATGAGCAGGTTATTTCTTAACACATGCTTGGAAACTTAGCAAAGCAAAAAAGAGAAAATTGTTTATTATCTTTGTTGATTTTGCAAAAGCATACTATGCTTTCCACATTACAAGCTATTTCAGGAACTATGTAAACTGGGATGGGTTAGATTCAATCAGTGTACTACAATACTTTCTCTGTTCTGGATTCTGTTCAGTTTCAAATCAAGTAGTGAGTGCCTTTTAACTGTGGTCTGTTCTGTTTATTTGTTAACCTACTTATTAGATTGTTATCTGCCTTAAAGATGACATTTACTATCATGACAAACGTGCTTTAATTAATCTGTAAGAATCCCTGTAAGAATTTGTTAAAGCTATGTAGAAAAGTTGAAGACATTTTGTATTAATCAAAGTTTGCAAATAAAAATGGTTCTAAAGATCAATTTTTTGACATTAGGAAAAATGCAGATGACAAAAAATTTGTCATGTTGTTGATTTCTGCGATATCTGAATGCCGCCTTCTGTGTTGATGGAAGATTTAAATCTTCCTTGCTAGATATGCTGTCTTAGAAATAGCACAGCAACTAAAATATTCATTCTTTGCATGAAAAACAAGGCAGTACTTTAGATCCTGCTGTAGTTTAGGTAACGACATTAGCAGTGTTAAGGTACAATTCCATGTGTACATAATGTGCAATGCATTAACGCGTGATCCGCTTTCACTCGAACATGATCACTATTGTCCGAACATGATCACTTTTGCCTGAATACGCATCACGCAGCAATACGCAGGAAACTGGTCTAGGTGATTTACCGAGCTTCAAGTTTCCAGTGATCATTTTAACTGATTGGCTTTCTCGAAATTCTGGTTAGGTGAGTTTGGTCCCTTCTTCCATTTGAGCTTTCGAGAGGTGAACAAAGCATGTAATTATGTGTTATGAATCTAGTTGCAGTTCTTTCACTAAAATTAACGAATGCACATGCAATGGCATTGTTTTCTCTCCAGCCAAATTTTGTGCGCCCAAAACCTGCTATTCCTTTTCTGCCTGATAGTACGATAATAAGCTAATGCCATTGTTGTAATTATCACACTGAAATTTCGATATAGAGGCATCTCTTCCAAAAAACATTACACACAATTTTCACAAACATTAATCAGAAATGGCCGAAACGGCTCTGTGAGCTTTAGCTTTATTAATGCACATAACTTTCATGGACATATGGAAAAAGTCAATACGAATCACGTATTACAGATCACATGCACATAGAGTTCTACCTTAAGTCACCGAATACATCATACATCAAATTGGTTATTCATTATTTTTAAGCCAGTCAACTCAGAAAGACCTCTTACAGAAAGTGACTTCCCTTCTCTTGCATGGATTAACAGTCAAAACATTAGAATCATTTTGCAGAAGATCACAGCTACAAACTAAGAAAGACACAAAATTCTGATGAAAATCCTTTTTGTAGCTATATCTTATCTTCTGCTGAAAACCTAGTGGATGCTGGCAAATGTGATTACAAAGAATTACTAACTTTGTTGGATGTAGCATGGTGGTTCTGTATGACTCTGTGGTGTCCAGTATGCACAGTATATGACAGCCGGCTGATCATTTGTTCCACTTTAGCACTAGTTTACGGCTACTCCAGGGAAACCAAAAATGAAAATTATTTGGACCCAATGTTCTTTTAGCTTACAGAATTCATGTGAAAACGTGAAAGTGTCAATATAGACCACGGCTCGTACAAGGTAGTGTTTGTGACTAGGGTCTCGTTCATGTTTACATGGTAAGAACACATCCTGTGCTGTGGCTCATAAACTAACCATGTTAAGAAAACATTTCTTTTAGGGATATAGATACAGGCTGTTTATTAAGTATTTTTACTTATGAAAACTCATAAACCATCAATTTTGTTTATGCGTGCTTTTAGTTGCTGCACACTCAGTGGAAAAATTCCTTGTCAAGTTGTGCTATACTCTTTCAATTTCATTTGGCAAATAAATAAATAAATATGTCAGTATTCGATACGAGTTGGTCCAATTTCTTAGACCAAGAGATTTGAAGACAAAAAAGGAGAAAGATGGGCAAGCCAATGAACTTTTACATTTGTTTAGACTAGCTTTTAATATTTCAGCGTCAAACACTTCCATAACTTTGCTAATCTCTTGAAATTGTGACTATATGTTCTAAATTAGTTATTAATGAAAAACCCAGAAGCATTTATAGCAGTGTACTACGGACACTGTTAAATTTGTCATGTACAATTTGACAACTAAAAATTTGATTCAGCTTTGTAAACTAGTGTCATCAAATTTTGGATCACTGAATAATAATAGCTAGCCAGGCAGATTACAATAATTAGAAGAATAAAAATTGAGATCTGATGCGAATTTTTTGTATCTCCTCTTTTGAGGTGTTAATATTAATTTAGTTGCGCTTGGCAAGTACTGAAGAAATGCACTGATAACTTACACTTTGCGAGCGCTGTTTGCAGAAAATTACTGCTGATATAAGTTATTTTATGATTTTTTTATCATTCACTAAGCCACCCTGCGCATCTGTTAGTGTTATATTTGTTGTAAGCCTCGTTTCAGTGCAGCTGTACAATGTATTAAACTATGCAGCGAAGGTTGTCCTGACATTGAGTCCGGCTTTAGGTATGGGTGGCAGCAGCCATGGGAATAAGAAATAAGTAGCTATTATGAACAGATTGCAGCATGCTGACTCGTTTTTTCTCTTACACGTAAGACGCATTTCATAGCAAATCCTCGCGGAAAATGCATATCACTGCCTGGGAGCATTTATTATTACAGCCGTGGTTTTTCAGCGCTGCTACACAGGGCGATCTGCTGTTCTTGCTGAAGCCGAGTTTTCATGCTCAGCGAGCCAAGAGAAAATTTTCCAACTGTGTACTGACTAAAAATACCTTACACAAAAATGGTTGCGGGGAAATCCGATCATAATGTACTGCATTAAAGGGGGTCTCTATGAGCTTGTAGCTTTGGTATTGTTCACTATAAATAAAGCTATCTTGCTGGTGAATCTGGTTTTGAGACGAGTGCTTTATCTGTCTGAAGGTGATGGTAAAAGGCAGTCGTTGTTTAGTGTAACAACGGTCAGGGCAAACCAAGGACAGCAAAATCCTTGTGAAATTGATAAAGAATGAGCTCAAAAACTATACCGCTTTGCCATTAATAATCCCATTATTCATACAACTGTTTAGCGCTCACATTCTTAAGCAATAGTGCATTTAATTAGTTTAGAAAAATGGTTAGGTAAAATTCATCTCAACTGAAAGACTCGCTGCCTGCAGTATCTACACTAAAAAGTGGTACAGCTAAATATAACCATAGTGTAGCACATTTCAAGGGCAAATGTCCACGAGATACATTTTAAAAGGTCAATTTGCATGAGAAGTAGAATGAAGTCTAAATCATGAAGCGTAGATAAATAGGGAGGTTGCAAGATATTGTTAGAAATGTGGCTTCCTCATTTAGATTTTGTTTGATAATTTTGTGATTAATATGTGTTTGTAATATAGCTTTCTCCTTTTGGTTTTGTTTGATAGTTATGTGAGCAATATGTGTTTGTAAGGCATCAAGAGGTAGTCTCGTCAAACATTTACAATTATTCTTGTGAACTGTGATTGTTGGTCTCTATTAACAGCCAGTTTGTGTTATTGTTTTTGTTTTTTTTGGAGAAGACATGTTTTGCAAACATCCAGATTGTTGGTTTAAGAACCTTTTTCTTTTAGTCCATCTGTTAGCAATTTTGTTAGGAAAAGGACTGACAAAATCGCCAAAATCACACCTGTTAGAGAGAAATTAAGTACACTTTATGTATTTGGTATTCTTGCCCACTATTTTTGCATAGTTTAACCTTGAAACCACATTGAATCTATGATTACATAACTTAGCTCAACTTACGAAGCCAATGGCTTCTTCGCAGTGTATTATTGGGTATACTTTACATGTTTTCAACCAAAAGGTCAAGTCTTCATCTCACTCCCAATCCCAGTAATTCTACCTCAATCCCTAACCGTTTGAAAATATTGGTAACAAAATTTAGTTCTCTGTCTGCTGGAGCTCTGCTTTAGTAAGGCAGATAAAACCACCACTGCATTGCAGTCCTATGATCTTACCAACCTCAAAACAAACTTTTTTGAAAAAAGCTAAAGTGCAACAAGTATAAATAGAATGCCATGTATGGAAACCATGACTGATAGTTCAAACCTCTATTACTAATATTTATAGGGTATAATTGTTGTAGTGATTGTAGTCTAGTAGTTAAACCTCTAGTACTGATAGGTATATGGTATAATAGTTGTAGTGATTGTAGTCAAACTTACAAAGAGTCAAAGTTTAAGAGTGCATTGTTTTTAATTATTGCAGTAATATAGTGGCCATTATGATGGAGCTACAACTATATTGTATCACTTTATAAGTTTGTGTGATTTGTTTGGTTGGTTGTAATATGTAAAACATTTGATAAATGTAAACCTCTAAATCACATCTAGCAATATGTAAAGAAGTAAATCTACTTCTAAAACTGTTGAATTATATCAGAAGAATTCATAAATTTTTTGCTGAATTTGTGAAAATGTTCATTATGTTTATTTATGCTTTTTACACAGGTAAAGCTTTATGGGAACTCATCTTGGAGCAGTTTAATGATCTGTTAGTCAAAATTTTATTATTAGCAGCTGTTATATCTTTTGTAAGTATCTGTATGTAAAACTTGTTTAAACACGTTTGCTGCATGTGCTCATACTTTTATATCATTTTTCAGTATGAAAATAAATCAAAGTAGTTTTTTTAAGACCGGCTATATTAAAGAACTACTTTTAAATGTACTTCTACTTTTTTTGCATTTTTGATTATTTAGCACCCTATAAATTTTAATTCAATTTGAAATTTTGTCAAATATTAATGTTGTCCACATTTTTTCACGTGCTTGGAGAGTTGAGTTGAAATGCAACTTTATTGCCTTTTAAGCATTGTGTCCGGCCTGCACCGTTTTCATGTCTGGGCTCATTTGCTTTCTTTTCAATTACATTTTGCTTATTGGTACTTTTCACGGTGTTCCTGTTGGGATGTGTGTGCAACGAAATAGAATTTTGCTTATTATTTTCCCATGTCTTTGGTCACCAGCTGTGGTACTTTTTGCATCAGCTGATACCCATTTCCTGTGGATCTTCTGCTCCGTCGTCTGGCATATTTTACGTGCTGTCATAAATTTGTGGCTTCGACACGCTGTGTAATTTTTAGAATATTGACAAGATTTTATTTGTGGAACACATCAAGATTTCGAAAGCCGTTCTCGTGCTTGGCTTGCTTGCATAAATAGTAAAACGATCTAAAACAGGAAATTTTAGCAGTCTTGCAAAGAAAGTGTGACGTTTTAAATAAATAGTTTTTTGCTGTTGTAGAAGGAAACAGATTTTCTGTTGTTCTTGCGCAATTTCTTGTGCAGTCAGAAGCTGCATGATGGGGTACCGATAAAAAATTTTGTGGTGCACTACAGATGGACACTCGTGTTGCTAACTGGACAGCTACATGGGTTTTGACTTTCAAATTTCCATCTAAAACTGCCATCTTGACGTTTGTCTGCTCTCCTCTCGTTCTTATGAAATGCTGAAAAACTGGAAAAGAATCCTTGCATCTAAAAAGCATTTTAGATGGCTTTTTTCAGTTAATCAGTATGTTCTTTCTCGCATATAGGCTATGGCTGTGACATCTGATCTGTTGAGTTTGAATGAAATCGCCGTTTTAATAAACTGCCTAGAAAATTAGTGTAACATTTTCCATGTACAACTTGCACTACAAGGTTGACAATAAATTTATGTAACGGAAAAAATTTACGTAACATAAAGGTAGAGGTGCAGTCGCAATTTCAAGAAACCGGTTTTGTAAAATATGAGCACATGTCAGAAAACGTGTAGTTGTCGGAATTAGTTTTTCACTGAAATTTTTTGATTTTGCAGCCACTCCACTGTGGAAGCTATTTCTTAACCAGTTTCTACAACCGCTGCCGCGCATTTTGCTATTGTCGGCTTTTATCTCATTTGTGAGTATGTTCAAACGAGAAAGATTGGCCAAAATATCGAATTTTTTAAACAGAATTCGTGTCACTTTGGTTGACGTTGTGCAAATTACAAACTTTACAAATGAAATATCTACTCATTTGGCTTATGTATTCAAAACTTCTTCAAGTACTTGATTTAACGTTGCAGTTGGCCAATCTTTAGACCCGACCTGTGAACAGATGCTGCAGTTTTTTTCAACTCAATCTCGCCTTTTCTGCTATTGTCATTATACGTAGTTGCGTTGATACTTTGCGAGACTGGTTAAGCTACTGCTTTCTCTTCTATGCATCTATATTCTAAACCTCTGGTTTCTAATATTACCTCGATAAAAGTTTATGACGCATACTTGACACTTATTTTTAAACCTATCTTTCGCATTATGGTGGTAAAAAGGTATTAATCGTATCTAATCGTGTCAGGTTAAAGCAGAATTTCCGTGGCAGTTTAGCTGCTGGTTTAACATACCGCTGTGCTATCTTGCGGCACCTATTTTTATTTCCCTGAATCCTGCTTTGCATTTTTTTAATACTTTGCTTTCGAATACTGATTATATAAAATTCAAAGCAGATTTTCATGTATCTAGGTAAAGTGTGAATGCCAGTTGTGTAAAATTACATTTTTTGTGGGCCAACCATGAAACTTCGATAGCATTCCAGGCTGTACCTATTTTACCTGTTGAGGAAAGATAGTTCCTGGTTGCTGAAGTGGGCCTATTTTATCGATGGCGTTTTGGAATATGTCTAATTTATTTCAGCAGCCATTTTTTTCTAACTAATTATGTTTTACCAATTGACTTGCAACAAGAATGAGTGAGTAAAAATGTAAAAGGGACAATTTAGTTGACTTCTCTTAAATTATTTTTATGTTGCAGGACCTTGCTCTATGTTACACACTACAGTGTTTATACTGGTGCATTTTTATTTCTTACATAGTGTTTCAATGTTTTGTGTTTACAGATTTTTTTATATATACGGTCACAATGTTAAATTTTATTTTGGCATTTTAAGACACTTATAAATTAGTGTGGATTTTATTGCTTTGGTGTATTATCATTATTCCTGTGTGCTATAAGACGTCTTTTGTTCATTGTTTATGTATGGTTGGTGAAATTATAAGATTTGAAACTATTTCTATTAAAAAACATATGTACCCTATATTTCAAGTTTCTAGATAATACAATATTTCAGTTTAATTGTCAAAATCCATGATTTACACCCACACATTCAGTGCCTAAAGACTCTAGTTTTGTTCATACCGCAAACATACTTGCATTCACCGTACTGTCATTTGTGGGCAGATTATTGAAGTTACTTAGTAGCTTGAAAATGTTCTTCCATTGCAGTCTAATTGAGGTTATGAATTATACATTTTTATTAAAATTTTGATTAAAACGTTTGTTCAGTTTAAAATTATAAGTTTGAAATTCAGATACAGTACCTACTTTGCTCGTTTTTTTTGTTGCTTACCGACTGAACTTTTCAACTTCTCATGTTATGTCCTCTCAATACCAAATTTTTCTTAAATAACAGTGACCAAACATGATTTTTTTGTCTGCAAGTTTAAACTATTTGAGTGATTCGAATTAGAAAGCATCATAATTTTGAAGATTTCCAAACTGCTACGGTAAATGCATTTAAAAATTATTTATGGTAATACTAAATTGTAATTGTTGCAAAACCTTTTCAGTGTGCATATGCTAGCAATAAGGTGCACACTTCTTAATTGTTTAACTAATGCAAAGTGTAATTTCTTAAAATGTAATTTTTTGTTTTGTTATGTTACATCATAAAGTATTTTTGTGTTTGTTTTCCATATAGGTGTTAGCATTATTTGAAGATAATGAAGATGAAACAATAACTGCCTTTGTAGAGCCTTTTGTTATATTGTTAATTCTGATTGCCAATGCTGCAGTAGGAATTTGGCAGGTATGAAATTTACTTTGCTAAATGGGTTGTATTGTTTATTAATGAATGTATGATATGACAGTTAATCCAATGGATAACTAAACCTTTGTCTAAATGGAACATGTTAAAAGTTACGTTACTGAGAAATAATCTTTTCACAGTTCCAGCAATTGATGATGATCGTGAAATGGTCAAAGGTTATATGAACCAGACAATGCATTTGTGTACAGTTGACAAGGCTATCAGCCCAGCCCATGCTGTTGTAACCTAGTTCATTTTTCTTGTTCCCAAGCAAAATTCTGGTAGTAAATCACTCTACATCACACATACTAAAACATAATTAAGCAAAGTCCATGTAACACAACTGAAGTTACTGAACTGATGCCACAGATGGCTTTGCTTTACCCACACGTCTTGTGGCGGTTGTAGTTAAGATGCGTTGCTCTGGTTAACTTAAGCTTTGACGTGCAACAACTGTGTGCGCGCACAACGAAACGTGAACAGGCTTATTGTTTATTTTTATTTTTTTCTACATAGCAAATTGGCTCACAAATGCTAAAATATTGATGTGTATCTGTGATTTACAAGCATAAAGTTTTTGTTTTGTGATGATTTTGCAAAAGTGGCAGCTGTTGTAAAATTTCCTGTATTAAATTTTGAAAACTGACTTCTTTGTGATTTAATATTAAACTTTTATTGAACAAATGAAAAATCCGTTAAAAAAATTAAACACTAACGTGTACAACATAAAAAGTCAGCAAGATTAAGAGAGTGGCTATCTGACATCTGTCTTGTGGTCAGTGTAAAATCACAAAAATGTGCAGCTAAATTTATTTTCAGGAACGAAATGCCGAAAGTGCGATTGAAGCACTAAAGGAATATGAGCCTGAAATGGCGAAAGTGTGCCGACAAGATAAACACGGAATCCAAAAAATAAAGACTTCACAGCTAGTTCCAGGAGATGTTGTAGAAGTGTCAGGTTGGTATAAATTTTACAAATGTGTATTGCCGATTTATTCAGTAATCATTCAGAGTAATCGACCATTTTTAGCGTTAAATATTCGTATTTTTGTTAAGCCTATTAAATTTTTTGTTTTGTTGCTATGAAGTGTTCATCTATAGAGAAATCATTAATGTGATTGTAAACTTAAAAATATCTGATAAGAGTAACAATGTTTCACTTTATAACCTTGAAATATCCTGAAATAATACTCTGTTCCACACTATGAAAAGAAAATGATATACATTTGGTACACTACATATCAACCTAATTTTTCTTTTCGATAATTGCTATGAACTACAACTATTATACAGATAAGTAAATGATGGCAAGGAAGAGGGTCCCATAATGCTAAACCTTCCCTGCCAGGAAACAAAATGAAATCTCAAAATACATTCTCCGCAATTGTCTCAGCAAGTGTCTGGAAAAATGATGCTTCATCTTCACATGTTTTGTTTTTGAGCTGTCATTATATTGGATAAATAATGTGTTGACATAACATACATACTTAACTTTTGGTCTGGCTGGTATTAAGCTAATTCCCAGCACAAGAGAAATTAATGGAGACCCTAATTATGTAAAAATACTCTGTTGTGCATGAACAAAATTATCAAAACTAACACAAATCAGATTGACAACTACATTTTAAGCTATAGCTACGATGAGTACTACAGATCTTTTTACTTATACACATGATATGGTTTAGTTTTAAAACATGGAGTTACAGTCAGAACATTTACATATTTCTACCTTAGTCAACTAATTAAAACCATGCATCTGATTAATGTTATACTTCTTGTTGCCTGACAGTATTTCATTTAGAAATTTTAGTGAATTACACACTTGTTGGGGGGGTCCCCATTCCATTTTACTTTATTATAACGTTCTTAACTTTTCAGTTGGTGATAAGGTTCCAGCTGATATAAGGATTACAAAAATTTTCTCTACTACTTTAAGGATTGACCAGGCTATACTAACTGGTAAGCAAACTCTTCACAAATATCTGCTGTTCTCTATAACGATCTAGAATTCTAAATGTAGTGAAAATGAAATACTTAATAATGCAAGTAGAATAAATTATTAATAGCACTAATGTCCATATTTAAATAAACTTACATATTAACGATATCTGTTACAGTATATTAGTACATTACCAGTTGTGGGTTTTATTGTAAATTAATTTGAGTTTTATGACTTTGGCGGAAAAATCAGTTCTAAACAAAAATGTGGCTTTAATAGTACAGAGCATAGACTAGACAACAAGCTATCTGTTGCTGAGTTTAACTTTAGTGCCTCAATGTCTTGTTTTCCTAGAAGTTGTCCTTCCCGGAGGCTATCTGGGTGTCAAGTTTGTACATTTGTTGCCAACCGTTTTCTTATAATATTTTTTGGTCTTAGACAGTAATGAAACTGAGGTGCTTTCTGTAACTCCATAGAATAGAAAATGCCATTCCATTTATTATTTCTTATTAAATTATGCTTCATTGTGACAATTAAGTTGAGTTATTGTTTTGAATAATTAATAAGAATACTCAGGTGGAATTAGCGTGCTACACTCATTGATAATGTGGCTGTTTTCCAGTTATTACTTTTTATTATTACAGGTTATTTCTAAAGTGACATTTTTTATTACTGCTTCTTGAGACATAAGTGTAGTTCATTAATATACATGTATTTGCAAAGTGGTCTGTTATGTGATTCTTCTATTTTAGGTGATTCACCTATTTTTTCACTTTGATCATAGCATGCTTCTGTATAAATGTGTTTCCACGAACTTTTAGTGGGTTAATGTGGAGGTGAACACAGATTAAGATTTTTGTGACATCGCTCTTTGTTTTTTGCTTTGAGCTAAAACAAAGCATACTATAGAGTGAAATATTACCATTATTTAGGAATGATTGCAATCCTAGGAAGCTGTACTTATTGTTAACTAATTAAATGATGTTAACAACCTTTTATACTGCCAATAGTTATGTAAGTAAGGAATCTTTAAAATTGCAAGTAATGGCAAAGATATTGAGACAAATCCATACCTGCTGATTTGCTGTTTTGTTTTAGAAACATAGCAGCAAAATTACAAACTGCTGTCAAATTTGTGCTCACCTCATGCTGGTAGCTAATGTCATATTTATAAGAGCTTTCTGCCCATGAGCAACCACATCTTCTTTTAAATATTTCTATTTATCTTTTTGTATACATTATTTTACACAAGTGTAATTTATTTTGATTTCCATGCATAGTGTCTGCTTGAATAATGTGTAATTTATTTCCAGTTTTAATGCACATTGCCTGCATTATATTCTTTAAAAGATAAATAAATAAATTAACTAGGTGAAAGTGTTAGTGTGATCAAAACTCTAGACATCATTGAAGATGTTCGTGCCGTCAACCAAGACAAGAAAAATATTCTTTTTTCTGTAAGTAACCTGTGATAAGCTGACAACTGGGCCTCTGTACATGCGCATGCCTTATATTGGCTACGGTAGAAAATGAAATTTGTGGAACAGAGGTTAATTTTGTAATTTTGATGATTACACTGTGAGCAAACAAGGTTAAGAAACGAAAGTCATTTCATGGTAACTTATTCACCATGCTTACCATGCGGTGTTTTTTCAAAAATGTAATTTTTGTTTTTCGAGTTGATACAAAAACGTTTTAGTTTTTCTTTGAATTTTGTAAATTCGATAATTAAAGTTGGAAATAAAACTTGTCACCATTTCCTATTTTTTGTAATGTAAAGAATAAGAAGTGGTAACAACAAGGTCTGCACTTTTCATTTCAAAGATACTCAATGATTTCATGGGTATTGTTTAGGACATAGCACAAACACTGAAGAATTTCGTGGAAATTACATGTGATTGTTAACGTCTCTGCCAAAAAAGTATATTATTTAAGTGTTAATGAAATGAGCTTTTGTCACCTTTTCCACTCTTTTTGAATTTATTTAATAGGTCTGTAAACCTTAAGAAAAATCCTTTTTAAGGTCAATTCACAAACATCTCACAATCATGAATTTTTGTCATTTTCTATTAAAAATAACAGTGTTTTTGCTGAACTCTAGTAGTTCATCAGGTATGAAGAAAAATGTTACTTTATGGTGACCTGCTAGTGTACAGTAGGAATGTTGCTATCTTTTAATAAAAAAATGATGACAAATTTGGTGGTTATTGTGGGACATTTAACAAATTGACTCCGTTCTGGTTATATTTAGAATTTGAAAACTATGTCTCATAATCATCAAAATATTAATAACCTCTGCTTCCTACAAATGACAGCTTCTCTGGTGCACACTGACACGTTAAGGCATGTATTAGAGTCTAGACGTCACGGCAATAAGGCGGACAAATTTTCATTGTTCTTACACTTAAAAAAGTGTCCAAGAATCTTGAAAATTTGCATAATAACAGTAGAGCTTCTAGTGTTACTATCTGTAGATAAAACTTCGTTTCCTTTACAGAATTGCATGTGTTCTCGTGGTGGTGGAATTCTTCTTGCTTCTTCTTTTTTGTTTCACACGGGACAGTGGACATTAAGTTTCCGTATTTTTATGTGTCCGTAATAATGTTTCGCTTTTAACATGTTAGTTTCTGATTGTTGTTAATCAGGTGAATCTGTGTCAGTAATAAAACATACGGAAGTCATTCCTGATGCTAAAGCGGTAAATCAGGACAAGAAAAACACTTTGTTTTCAGTAAGTCGTATCGAAATCTGAAGTGTGACGAATTTTTCACTTTTGAGACTTTGTTTCGAGTTTATCCTCTACTATTTTGTGTTGTTATGCCTTGTGCAAATTTTGATTATGCAGTTTTACCTTGTGCAAAATTTTGATTATGCAGTTTTACCTTGTGCAAATTCTGAATGTGCCATTTTTTGCTTTATTCATTTACAATGTTGAATGAATGTTTTCAACTTTTTACACTTCTCTGCACAAATTATTAACTTTTTTCAATTCCTTGTTGAATGAATGAAATTTATTCTCTTCGGTTTATTCTTAATCCCTATACTGTCTTGCAGTGAGCAGCTTTCTATGTAATGAGCATTTTTCAAGAATTGGGATACTTTCTATAAACACTGTGGAGTTAGCATGTGAAGTGGTTAATTTTATGTCTGCTTGAATTTTGTGCGAATTTTCCATAAGTCAGGGTGCCTGAATAATAATCAAAATATGCGTAATTATTTTTTAATAATAGTACATATGCTTTCTCCATAAATAGCATTTCTTCCTTTGAAGGATTTTTCATCAACTACCACATCCTATTTTGAATACCTACATGAATAAACAGGTATATAGAGCTCATACGTTGTTATTTTTAACAAGGTGGCAGGGCACTTGGGGTAAATGTTTGCAAAGCATAAAGAGGAAATACACAGCTCTGATTGTCAAACTTGTTCTCATAAGGGAATGGACGAGGTTTAGAGCTTCGTTCAAAATTCATATGATAGCTCAACAAAACCTCCTCTATTTTTTGATACTTTTGATTGGACCCTGTCGGTTGCTAAAAGAAATGTAAATGAAAATGTAACTATGAAAAGTGCCTTTTTTGGTATCACGATCAAGATGTCTTCAAAAGAAAGACGTTACTTTACAGTTTCTTTATGGATACAATACACTTGTGCTTGTTCGTCAAATTTTCCAAATCAGACCATATAGTAGTTTACAGTTTGTGTGTTAGATAAAATAGTACTTGTAGTGCGTAGGCTTATTAAGTATTATAACCTAGAGTGTTGACACCGTAAAAAATGATATTTTCTTTAAGTTGTTTGCCTAGGCTTATTGGGTTTACTTGGGCTTAACTGCTGAAGTTCTATGACCTGATAACATATACTCTTCTGATGACTTGTGCCTGCAAATGAAAGCAGAAAAAAATCACATCGTTTGTCATAGTATAAAGTTCAACATTGTACCAACAGTTCTGTTTCTTAAAACACATCTTCAGTAAACCAGAAAATTGACATTGAATGTGTGAACTGTTTTTTCTTTTATAATTTTAGAAGTACAATTATAGTTATTATTGGTGTGACACTTGCCAATTATTTTTTTTTTGGTGAAGAGCAATTCATATCAGCACTGTAATTTTAAGCAGACACAGTCAAAAGACTACCATAAACTTAAAACACCAATCAAACATATCAGAACAGTTAAAAGCAATGATGGCATTTGCTTTTGCACAATTTAGCATACAAATACACAAATTCAAATTGCTTGGATGTAAATTTTTCATCCAAAAGTCAAACTGAAACAGTGCATATCAAACACATTTTGTAAAAGATGTCTGTTGCTTGGCTGTAAAGTTAATTTATGTTCTAGCTGTAAACAGAAAAATGAAACTTTGTCCGTAACAATGAATGTCCGTAAAAGTGTGAAGTGAGTTTCCTAACACACGGTTCTGGCTGCTTTTCATTAGTACTATAAATTATTATATAGTACTACCATTAGTGAATAAAATTAAAATGATATACACTGCGAAATTAATGCTTTTGCTATTTCCAGTGATTCTGTAATAACAGGGGTGGCCCACTTTTTGTTTTGTTTCTTGTGTCGCAGTTTAAATGTGTTAATTTGCATGATGCATGATCTTTGGATTACTTGCATTGCACATTTGTTTTTTTCCAGTCATAGCAGTTAGTACTAGTAGTAGTTACTGAACCTGCCAAATGTTCCTGATCTATGGTGCATGCTGTGTAACTAATATTTTAATGCTGTTAACTTTTTGTTTTGTTTAAATTTTGTCTTTTGTGCATAATTGCACATGATTTGAAAAATACTACATGCACAATTCTAAACAAAACTTGACAAAGCTGTTACTGTATTAGTTAATGACCAAGTAGTTTAAAGCGTGCTAATTACTTGTCAATAAACATTTGATCTTTTAGAGGTAATGATGAAAACATTCTGAAGTAGGCCAGAAGTTAATCCCTGCTTGTAAACATAATCATTTGCATTTAACTAGTGTAGGTCATGTAGTGGATAAGCTCTAGATTATTAACTAAGGAATGCAACACTTTTTTCATTGTCTGATAAATTTAATATTTATTGGGCCTACTTAGTAATGTTTTACTATTAAATTTCTCCATTCAGTTAGAAAATTAAATGCATCGTGACATATTCAAATTCCTCAAGATTAGTTATTTTATATAATTAAATTATACAATATAATTATGTTATATAATAAAAAGTATACGTATATTATGGATAGATATTTGTGAAGCTTAATTTGTTTAACATGTCATCTTGTATACTTCACAACATATGAGAAAAGCCTTATTTTACTTAAATATTGTTTGCATGTCACTAGGGAACGAATGTTGCCGCTGGAAAAGCACGTGGTGTTGTTGTAGGAACTGGCCTTATGACAGAAATTGGTGAGATTATCGTAATATATATCTAATACATCATTTTCATATCCTTATGCACAAAAACAAATTTTATCTTTTATGATGGAAAGCTTTAATTAAATTTGGTGCATCATAGAAAGAAAAGCACTTTATGCACAATAGAAAGTTTTAATGACTGCACAGAAAAATTGGATAAAAATCCCGATAAAGAAATGGAATGTTATTGTTCAATGAAGTGATTTTATTATTTAATTAAAAGGTGATTTTTAAAGCACTTTTTTACAGTGCTAATGCATTAGTGTTCATTAAATGTTGTAAAATCTCTGTGCTATAAATATGTTTTCCATTTTCTACAATGCTTTAGTACTATGGAGTAACTACAAATGCACAAGAAATGGGTCATTTGGTCCGCAGAAACATCACACTTAATTCATTGAAATTTCGTCTGCATAACTTTGGTAAAAATCCAAGAAATAGCTGCATTTCAAAGAACTGTGCTAAAAAAACCTGTAAAAAAGAACGGTTTCAGAAACAACGAATTAATTCTCATTGTTTGTGAATAGGTAAAATTAGTTCATCGATGCAAGAGACGGAGAGTGAGAGAACACCCTTGCAGCAAAAACTGGACGAGTTTAGCGAACAGCTATCCAAGGTTTGCTTCTATTTCACTGACAAAAGCTTGTCATTTTATGAGTACAGTTTATTTTTTCCCATTGTTATGTTGTATCTTTGAAACAACCCATTGGCTAGGAGCTTTCAAATTATTTAATGATATTTTTAATACTTAATAGTTATTATACTGTTCGTCACCACATCTGTCATCTGTTCTGCCTGCCACCCCAAGAAACTATTAGACCCAAACGAGTTTTTCCAACAGTAGTTACAAATATGAACAACAAATGTAATTCAAATACAGAGTATTGTTCTAAAAATAATTTCCGCTAAAGTTAGTTTACAAGGCAGCAGCTCGAGGGGTTAAACTGTACTTAATGTTTTAAAGCAACTGCTTGATTGCTCAGTTTCGATTATTTGTTTGTGCCACTTATATATGTGGAATGTAGACCACAGTCCAGAAATTTGGTTGCTCAAGTGAAATTTCGCAAGAGCGCTGTGAATTCATAATAGTTTCATCCGAAAAATACTAGAATGAAAAGCAAGCAGAATCTTACCAGTTCTATAAAGAGTCTGCAGTTCAGAGTTTGATAAACTTCAAATGTTTAGTTGATAAAAAATCTGGCAAAGTTTGATAGATGTTGAGCAGTTTAAGAGTAAATTTGACTATTTTCTTCTTTCATTATCAGTTAACCTTTGTTTTAGGTCATCTCACTAATCTGCATTGCTGTGTGGGCAATCAATATTGGACATTTTAATGACCCAATACATGGTGGTTCATGGGTTAAAGGCGCCATCTACTATTTTAAAATTGCTGTTGCTTTGGCTGTTGCTGCAATCCCAGAAGGTCTTCCAGCCGTCATCACTACCTGCTTGGCACTGGGTTAGTGTTTGCTGTTGTTAAAGCACAAGAAAACTTTTCATTTATGTAAAGTTTAAAAAAATTGTCTTGAAATTTCATACCACTTGCATTCTGTCTTATTGCATACACCACTTGTGTTAGTAGTAACGCTGTATAAAACTTGAAAATTTATTCTCCCGCTACGACCATTAGGCATAGCTATTCAGATAAGTCTTCTGAAACTTGTTTAGATAACAAAACGTAAAGTTTGAAAAAATAATCATAGCATCCGTAGTGCACACTTCACTATCTAAGCAAACTTTTAAATTACTGTATCTTGTCAATAAGATTAAAAATAGGTTTTTTGTTGAGTGACTTGTGTACACTTGAAAGGTGAGTCAGCGATATTTTTTACCAATTAGCGGGAATATTTTAAATTATTAATAGTTACCTAAGCCTTTCAAGCAACTAAACTAAGTAAAGTGACTTTGCATAGAAAGTTTTTAGGGATATAGTTAACATTACCTTTTCTTTCCCTTTAAACAAGCAAATTATGTTTAACCTGTTTCTGTGTGTTCTATCATTTAATCATGGTCTGTTGCTGTGACATATGTATATATAGCACTTGAAATAACGTAAACTGTGTACATAAACGTAAACATGTAGAAACGTTACCACTAGCTTCTAGCTTGTTTGTATTGTAATTAGGTTTACAATAGTTTTCTTGTGCTGTATACACCAGATAATTGCAAACTGCACTAAGTGAAGACATCAGTAATACCTATTTTTTACACTTGTAGATGTAAAACTTTCGCCTCGATACTTTTAAGGGTGACAAAAAAGGCATTTTACCTAGTATTCAATGACATTTTGAAAGTTAAATGTGAGGCAAAATTCTGGCATTAAAGTCCATCTGTCTTTTTTTTACAGAAAATGCAGAAATTTGCACACAAAATACTGATAAAATTTATTTCGTGCCAATTAAGTGAAAAAGAAGTAATGATTTATGTCAAACAAAAGCTGCAAATTACAATTTTTGTGTCAGCTCAGATGTGCAAATTTACTTATTTGCATAGGTGATACATCAATCTCATTTTGTAATAATTCATGATGTAATTTAACAGGAACTAGACGAATGGCTAAGAAGAATGCAATTGTTCGATCATTGCCATCCGTTGAGACATTAGGGTGTACGTCAGTAATCTGCTCAGATAAGACTGGAACTCTTACTACGAATCAGATGTCTGTGTCAAAGGTAGATTAGCTATAATATTTTTTTGTTTAATCTACAAGTTGGATTGAGCCATGTTTGATGATCCAATTCCATTTACTTAAAAAACTGGTATGTACAATATCAAATTGGTTTTCAGTATTAATTTGTTCATTTTCTCTGGTTTTTAGTTTTTTATCTTTGAATCGGCTGAAGGCGACAACTGCACATTTCATCAGTTTGATGTTAGTGGTTCTACGTACGAGCCGGTTGGAGATGTGTAAGTAAATTCATTTCTAATTTGTCTAATTTTTCATCGAATAGAAATGCCCTTTACTTTTTCAGAGTGTTTCAGAGGAAAATAAAAAAATTGGTACTATTAGTGATATGTACATCCTACTTGAGAAGCATAAATTCATTTTTGAGCCAGAATTTAAGCATGACTAATGCCATTTTCTACAGGTGGTCCCAACACCCAACTTTCATTCCTGACTGGAATAAAATTTTCACTAGTTTTTCTGTCCAATATGTATGACTATAGATCCTTCTTAAGGTGGATGAAACAAAATACTAATATCTTGATAACTCACCTATATTCCTTCATTCATTAATTATTATAATTACACCATTTTTATTAAATTGATTTAGCTCATACCTTGTCATTTTATCCAATTTTCTCTCTCAGCCCTAAAAAGCCTAAAAGGTCTCCAGCTGACCCCCATTAATTCTGTAATAAAAGTTTCCAGTGCGGTAGAGAAAAAGTTTAGCAAGCAATCCTATTTTTGTTTGTTCTGGCACAGTTTAAGGTAAACATTTGAATTATGTGCAATGTTAGAAACTGGTTTGTTTGATTACGTGGATGTACTGTAGTTTAACAACTCATTATGCTACCACATTTTCCATTTCCAGTGACATGTGGGTCAAAGTCATTTTTACGCCTTTCCAGTCTACTCACAATTTATGCACAAACACATCAGTCCTCGCGTAACTGTTTTGTGCTGCCAGAACTTGCATTATGAAATTCGTTATATGTTTTAATGTTGGGCAGAGATATAGAAATGCTCAATGTAAATTATTTTTTAAATGGCAGACTTATTTTATCCAATCTTACCAGTTTTGCCATTTTCGTAAACATTTCTATTGAAAAAATATTATAGCACATAAGCAAAAAAATGTTTTTATCGTGTTAGGATGCCAGAACATAGTTAAGCTTCATTTATGAAAATCTGTTGTCATGTTAGACCTGCATTTTCATTGGCAAATTTCTTTGCAAATATTCATTGGCGAAAGTAGTTTCATACTATATTTGGGGTGATTGTTTAGGATGGTTAATGGCAGGAAAATTAAATCGGAAAATTATAGTTGCTTGCCCGAGTTAGCAACTATATGTGCAATGTGCAATGAATCAAGCGTTGATTTTAATGAGGTATTCTGGCATGTTTGAGTGAATGTTTTTTGTCTTGGCAAGTTGACATTATTATTCGTCAACCAAAATTTTTACACCGAGAATTATTAGTGATCTTGTTGTGGAATAACTGATTTAGCAAATAAAATGGAACATTCTTCAGAGGTATTTGTAGCGAAATATGCACACCCGAAGAAGAGAAACCATTTTATTTGCGATTGTTTGTTTTAATTGTTTTGCACTTTATTCGGCTTTTCCATTTACTAACTAACAGTTAGTTAACTTGCTCGAGATGCAACTAATGCTGTAAAAACAACCCATATTTTTTTATTGATTGGTTAACATGGTTACTGGCCTGACTGACCGACCGACCAACTGACTTATCGACACATATACCAACTAAGTGGGGAATGCGATATTTTCCTAGAAAACCAATTTCTGAGTTTTTTTAGAAAAACTGAGTCAAGGACACATATAGAAGTCAACTTCTATCAACAATAAAATCAACTAATCATAAGGATTTCATATATCAGTTTCTTTGCTATATATTTTTAAGAAATATATTTAAATAAAGTAACCAGGCTGAAGCTTTTAGTGGCTTCATTTAGCCTTTAACAAAAAGCCCGCTGAAGCAACAAAGCCAAGATAATGTAGTTGAAAAGCCTTACTTTAAGACGATGGACAGAAATCATCGGGTATATCTGTATCAGTTTTAATTTCACATTTGCACAAGTTTAAATAAAAGCTTCATGGAAAAACCTGAATGATATTACGTTTGCATTCTGCATAAGATTCGGCATAATGTTAGCGTTGTTGAATCTCGTCTTTTTAAGGTTGCTAGGTTGTCCAAGTTTATTTTGTGCAATTCACCCAAGTTTTTTATTCGCATTGTGCTGATGTGCATATTTATTGAAGAACTGAAAATGCACTGAAATGTGTTCTTAAATAATCTAAGGTTTAGACTGCAAACCTAGAGCTGGTGGCTTTTCAGTTTTATACATTTTTGACGTACATTGCTTAATTTGAGATCACTTATTATGGATCTTGAATGATTTAAAGTGTCACCTACACATCTAGGCTTTTATTCCAAAAGCTACTTGACTCTGTTAATCGGGTATTTGTAAATATTGCATAAACATCACTAATGGACGTGGATTATGAGACTCAATTGGCATCGCAAGCTGAGCTAAGTACTTCGTCGCAATTGTACAATGCCGATTTTTCGACTGACTGTATATTGAATTGCAGATGTTTTCTATGTCGTTACATTGTGCATTTTGATTGTTAAATAGAATTTAAATCACTTGCGCATTTCCGTATTATCCATAATCACTTTAGTTGTAAAGTGTAACACTTATTACATAATGTACTTACTAGTTATAATTTAATGCATATTATTTTTTTGTTGCATCCCATTCCCATTAACTTGCATGGTGTGCTGTGTTTATAGAACAAAAAGCGGTCGTGCAATAAATGTGGATGATTATGACGTACTCAAGGAGTTTGCTTCCATCTGTTGTTTGTGTAACGATTCCTCCATCCATTACAGCGATGTAAGAAAATGATTTTTAGTTACCTTTCTTTACTTTTTGAAAATTCCAAGCAATGTTGGTAGCATAAATTTAAAACTTAGTGCACAAAAAATGCTATTTTGAACTTTGAAGTGTTTTACAAGTAGCTAAGTATAGTGCTGAAAATTGAATGCAAAAATATTTTTATGTAATTGAAATACATAATTAACCCCAATAGAGGCAGTATGGTGCCACTATTTATTAACAGGCTAAATATAGAGGGTACATTATTTCAAATATTTTTATATTTTATGACTACAATGTAGCTGAAACATGATGGCGACTCTCTAGTGATGACTCATTATCATTTGGTAAAATTTGACACGATATACACGACATTTAAATTTTTGTACAAGCGTTTAATGCAAGAAATGTATAAGGGTTGTTTTGTGTTCTCGTAAAACCACCTTTCGCGCACACATTTAAAATCGTCTGATGGCAAAAACTCATTTTCGGCACAATCAGCGCAACTATAAACAAAGTTTTAAATGTCAACAGTTGAGTGCATGCTGGTTGGAAAGCGTTTATTATCCTAAAGCTGCAGTTTTGGTACAGTTGTTCCACATGTAGTCTAAACACAGACTTATTTTTCTAAAATCACCGAATTAAATAAGCAGAAAAACTCTTTGCCCTATTTTGAAGTAGTGACCTTGCTGGAGATGATAGTAGGCAATAAACACGTCATCCTAAAACATTACATTTTTTCCAATTGTTTGTGTAAGTATATTTTATAATACATGAAAACTTATTTCGTATTTTAGCTAATGGTAGGTTTAGCAAGTTTGTTCAGATACTATATTTGTGTGTAAACCATTTGTCATAGCAGTATCTCTGCCTGTTTTATTGTTCTGCTAAATTGTTTACAAAGATTATAACTATACTCAGTAGTTTGTTCACTTGAGCTACATAAAGAACATTCACTACTTGCTTGATCGACGTTGTCGTAAGGGCTTTAATATATTATTACTTTAGCACTTTATAACTTTTCAGTGTTGTGGCAGTTGTATTTCTGTGCTTGATATAAAAATCTTGTTTGAAATTTAAAGCATAAAAATATGTATTCTTAACAGTTATTTACTCCTTTGACTGTCAAACTTGTTTACTTTTGCCTACCACTTAACTTCACATCATCTGTTGCTTTTTTACTCAGCATAAAGGAGCTTACGAGAAAGTCGGAGAAGCTACAGAAACTGCTCTTGTCGTACTTGTGGAGAAACTGAATGTTTACAATACTGAAAAAGTATCGCTTAGCAAACGCGATCTTGCACATGTTTGCAATCGAGTTATCCAGCAACAGGTATTTTTTTATTTCAAACATGAATGTGTCTTTAATGATTTACTTGAACACAGTGCAAGTTAACTTTAGATGTTTCTTTGGTATAGTCACTAATTGCGCCCGTCTAATTTATTTTCCGCATGTATGCCATTTCCTTTGTATGATGGCCAGTCTGTAATAGTAGATGCATTTTTTGATGAGAGAAACTGCAAAATGACATTTCATGCACATTTTTATAAAGAGCTGTTTTTATTTTGATTTCTGCTTTCAAATGGAAAAAACATCACAAACTTAATAATCTGCCTTGATTAACTTGCTTCTTGCTGCTTATGCAACAGCTCCTCTCTTTCTTGAAAACATTAGTAGTTACCTAAAAAATTCCACAACACAAAAGTATTTTTTCGAAAACATTATTTAAAAAACTACCTGTTTAGTGTTTACTTCTGTTAAGCCTTAGTTGTGTTATGCAAATAATTCAGGTCCATAAGTGCAACACCTGTAATTTGTTGAAATGTTCCAACATTCAAACTTGAAAGAAGCAATGTGAATGCCTTGGGCCCATTTCACTGTGAGAAAGCACATCAAAATTCCTCTGGAAGAAATTCCTTGCGGCATTCCTCAAGAAAATGGAACACATTGTTTTTCTATGGCGTATTTTGCAATGACACCTTACAAGGAATCTTCCTCGTGCAATTTCTCATGAGGAATTCTGCTGCGCATCTAACAAGAAGCTATGCATCCTCCTCATGAAGAAAATTGTCACGTAGTAAAAATGCTGCATGTTCCATTTTCATGAGGAATCCTCGTAGAATTCAGATCAAAATTTAACTGTTCTTTCTTGTCCAAAAGATGACAATTCACACATTTCAGCATAAAATTATAAGGTTCAATCTTTTTTTGACAGACAGACGATTTTGTTTTAATAGTGCAATGGAAATCCATGATGACGAGTAATAGCTAGAAACCTGCAACTCACAGAGTAGCTGCAGCTAACTGGATATGCGGAAAAAACTTCACGATTTCATTGTAAAATAAACTTTCTTGCTGCATGAAAAAAATCTGACATTTTCTGAAAATTTTCTGATTTCCTAAAAACAATTCCATGCATCACTTTTCTTGTATCCTCACTATGAAATGGGCCTTAGTGAGGCATCGTATATCATTCATTGCTTGTCCTTGTATGTAAACTAAGAGTAACTCACTTCTTAAAAAAAGATGGCTCTTTTCAGTTAGTGCAGTTTGTTTGCTTTTAACTTATGATCAGTGATATTGTTATTTAGATATTTATTGCTTGTCATTTATTTGCTTTCAAATTACAAAGCTCCTTTCAACATTATCTGCTAATTTGTTGATATTACTTCCCTTTTATTTAGGTCAAAAAGGAGTTCACACTAGAATTTAGCCGTGATAGAAAGTCGATGTCTACTTACTGCATACCAACAAAACCAAGCAAGGTTGTTCCTAGCCCACGCATGTTTTGCAAGGTACTTTCTTTTTACTATTTGTTGGGCAAGATTTGTGAATAAATACTATTTCAAAAAACTTGCTTTCAAGTTTTTTGTTGTTTATATGTAAACTAGGTCTTTTCAGAGTTAATGATGCAAAACTTAAAAATTAAAATTCTTGCACTTGATGTTTAATGCTAACTGCTAAGTGCAAGCATTAAAACTTTTGGTCATCTGTTAGGAAATTGAACATTTTCTCTTGCATTTACATTTTGTAAAGATAGGCAAAAATTAATAGTTCACATGTTGTTGATCTAGTAAAAATAAGTTACACTGCTTTGTGAATACGCTTAATAATAATTACTTTTTTCTTCCAATATGGTTATAATAGTTTCTTTGCCACCCATTTTCATTATTTAAATTGATAAGAATTTTTCAACTTATCAGAGTTTTTCATACGAGTTACTGTACTACTAACCCATACACTTTTTGTAAATTTTTTAAGGCTCACTTCAAAACTCGTGGTTGTTCTCTGTTGCTCAGGTCACTATAACTGTAACTTTTGTTTATTCTATATTGTATTATTTTATAATCGTTTATTTCTAGGGTGCAACTGAGGGTGTTTTAGAAAGGTGCAACTTTGCACGCGTTGGAAACAATCGTGTTCCTCTTACTGACAGGATGAGAGAAAAAGTCATGAAACTAGCTGCCGAATATGGAACTGGTACGTTATTCATACATTAATTCAATTCCGCAAATGATTTGGTTCATGTGTATATTTGTAAGCTGTTGGTTATAAAGCTTTTGCATAAATATAGGTTAAAAAAACTCTGGTTTTGTGATTATTTTTCTTGAGAACTGGACCAGATTTTACTTGTTAACTTGCTGAATGAAATCTCAGATTAGACAATGGAAATTTATAGCATTGTAATAGGTTTTTGTAATGTATGTCTATGTTGGTTTAAACAATATTTTATTTAAGTTACATAATCATTTGTTCCTCATTTTTAGATGAATAATAATTTTTTTGTAATCGTCTGCCTATAGAATTTGAATAACTGATACACTTACGCTCTGAAAGGCTTTAATATAGGTTTTTCCTATTAGTCAGTCAGTATTTGAGTCGTGTACATCTACATTGATCCTGCAGTGGATTTGCTATTCACGTTTCTGAAGTGATTGCGACTCGTTTATTTAGTTAAAAATAAACCAGCTTATGTTTTTGTGAGCAATGTTGTCCTTGTTCTGCATTTTGTCCTTTATCAGATCAGTCAGACAAGGTGGACTGACTGCAACTTGTTCATCTGGCTGCATTGTTTAATAAGCAGTGCAGAAGAATACTCAGAATAGCAGCCAAAACCTAAAGTTGGCTCCTTTCATGTTTCATGTGATTCTGTTCGCATTTGCATTTACTTCTATCCTGATTTTACTCTATAGCGCTTTTGTGGCATAGGAATTTGTTAATGCTTATGTTTATAAATGTTACTGCTACTGTTTTAGGTAGGGACACTCTACGTTGTCTTGCACTAGCAACTGTTGATGCCCCTACAAAGCCTGAAGAGATGAGCCTCGAAGATGCAACTAAATTCGTTAATTACGAGGTATATATTGTCGAAAGAGTTAAGAATTTTAACAATACGCCAAATAGTAAAAATCTATGAAAGAGATCAAACTGTCTATGATGGTGTTCGGAAAAGCAGCTTCTTCAGCGAAGAGTTTACAATTTGATATTGGATACTGATTAAAAGATGCAACTTAAGATTACAGTATTGTTTGACATACTGTTGTGCGTATGTAATGTTTTCGAGATCTTAACTGGGCATAATATTATTCTTGGCAATGTATATCTGCTTGTTATAATTAGTGACTATCATTTAATTTCAGAGTAATATGACTCTTGTGGGTGTTGTTGGTATGTTGGATCCTCCTAGGAAAGAAGTTCTACCTGCGATCAAAGCATGCCGTAATGCTGGTATTCGTGTAATTGTAATCACTGGTGACAACAAGGTACGCTTTGCCTCTAATGCTCCTTCAACCAGTTTTCCAACTTTTCCATGCATTTGTAAGAAAAGTTCATTTTTTGAAAGTGGTTGCATAGCCATCATGAAGCCAGTTGTGCATCAAAGGCTTTAGCTTGTAAATTTCTTCTTTATACTTGCCTGTAATTTTGTTTAAGGAGCAAAGGCAGCTTAATAATGAAACAGCTTTGCCTACACTTACTTAATCTGCTTATTATACTTTTGTCTTGCTGATAACTTGCTGATTTATCGTTAAATCACATATTTTGCTTAATAAATTTGTCTAGAATTAACTAAAGATAAATTTATTATGCAAAGTATGTGATTTACCTAAATATGATGAATAAGAAAATTTTAATGCCATAAGAAATATGATTAAAAAAATTTTAAATTTAAATTTTTTTAAGTATAATTACTGGATACTTAATGCATGCAATTAGAGGTCCAAATTGTATATACGTTCTATACTAATTATATAAAAATTTATTATTATTAATAATAAAAAATTGCTGATAACAGCATAATGTTATCACTACTGTTTTCCAAATAGCCACAATGTGTTGCAGTGGCAATCTTTGTCTGGTCTGAGACATGTGTAATGTTGTCCTTGTTGGCTAGGATTGTCGATTTGACAAGTTATAAACTTGTAAGTAATGATGTCACCATTTGACATTTCCACAAAATTTCTTACAAAAACAGCATTGACACTTTGTCCTCAATTTTAGTACTGTTTGTGTGCTATTTGTTATGTACTTTTTATCTCTAGGGAACTGCTGAAGCCATTTGCCGAAGAATTGGTGTATTTGCTGAGACGGAACATACAGCTGGAATGTCCTTCTCTGGTCGTGAGTTTGATGAGTTAACCATTCCAGAGCAACATTCTGCTGTGCAACGAGCCCGACTGTTTAGCAGAGTGGAGCCCGCCCACAAATCAAAAATTGTCGAATATTTGCAGTTAGATGGGGAAATAACCGCTATGGTATGAACAATTTTTAGTGATTCTGTTGTCGGATTCAGATAGTACTGTCTGCTCGTTTACTGCTGACCAAACCATGCAAATGTAATATCTGCTGTCAAAAGGCCTTCATATCGCTATTTTTTAATCTATTGTTCATGATGTGCATTAAGAATTTTGAGCATTGGGTGGCAGACAAATACTGAAACAGAGCAGGCAGAGCTCACTAGCACAAGCAAATCTTGTCATTTATAAAAGCTGGCATAAGCCTAAAATGTTGCTGGAACATTATGGAAGGTACCCAAGCTACCTAGCATCATGCACAGCTAGTTTTTGGCCTCCTGTGATTATTTAAAAAAAAACTTTAAACCTATTGGTATATATGCATTGCATCGGTACATTTATATGTATTAATACTGACCAAGTCAAAACACTGCAATTAGATGGTCAAAGTTTTAATTCCTGCCTATAAAATTCAAAATTAAGCCCACGTATTCTCCTCCCTAGTATTTGTTGTTACTTGTCAGGAACTAAATGCAAGTTGTATTTCATGTGTATAAACTACTTTGTTTATTCTATGTGACTCAGAAAATACTTTGCCTGTAGCATGTAAAGTTTCATGGAACTTGGGAGGTTATGCTCTTTCAGACTGGTGATGGTGTGAATGACGCTCCAGCTTTGAAGAAGGCCGAGATTGGTATTGCCATGGGGTCAGGTACAGCTGTTGCTAAAACAGCGTCTGAGATGGTACTGGCTGACGACAATTTCACTACGATTGTATCGGCAGTAGAGGAGGGACGAGCTATCTATAACAACATGAAGCAGTTTATCCGCTATCTGATTTCATCCAATATTGGAGAAGTTGTTAGGTATTATTCGTCTTAGTTTTTAAAAAGGCTTCGGTATTTCTTGAGCATGCAATATGTAAGCAAATGCACTAAACTAGGCAAACTTACTATGTGGTGGTATCCAGTAATCGTAATCTTTACTCACATATTATATTTGTTAAAAATATTTATAATTCAGGGTATCAAAAGTAACATGAAGGGGATATGGCAATATCAAAAGAGACCTAAAATCGCTAAACTTGGATTATAAGCTATTGCCCATACTGTTCTTCAAATACTATTTTTCAGAAGTCAGCTTGAGCATCACTGCAAGAGAATACTAACCAAGCTTTCCAGAAATTTCTAAACCTTGCAAAATGTGAAGAAATGTAAGAGCAAAGGCAGACTGAATCTGAAAATTGCTTTGTGTTGTTTTATAGTATCTTTCTCACGGCTGCACTTGGAATGCCAGAGGCTTTGATACCAGTACAATTGCTTTGGGTTAACTTGGTTACTGATGGTCTCCCTGCTACTGCCTTGGGCTTTAATCCACCTGACTTAGATATTATGGATAAACCTCCTCGTAGCGCCAAAGAAACACTTATTTCTGGGTGGCTGTTTTTCAGATATATGGCTATTGGCAGTGAGTATTCTTATGTAGTATATGTTCTTGTGCCTTAGTTAACGTATTCAATAAATTACTGTAAAGTAGTATTGACAGATCTGAAGTAGCATTGATTGAAGTAATACCAAGTATTTTTTGACAGATCTGCACATAGAAATGAAATTCACTTTAAAAAATATTTTAAAATGTCCATTATTTTAGGAATATAGAAGCAAAAAATGTGTTCAGTATTATATTGTAATACTTAACACACATCTAACCTTTGTTTATTTCTTTTTGTTTAGCCTACGTTGGTGTTGCAACGGTTGGTAGCGCTGCTTGGTGGTTTATGATTTATCATGACGGACCAAAACTAAGCTACTTTCAACTCACACATCATTTATCGGTAAGCCCTGACCTATTGTGTTGATGTGTGTAAGCTATTCAAATTGTTCAAATGCACTTTTGATTTTTGGGCATTTTTGGTGTTTTGTTATTTATCATCAATTTAGCGATATTATCATGTTAGATTAAAGACTAGTCCCATATGTATTTTTTCTACATCATTTCTAGATCTTTCTAAATTACTAGTGTGCTAGACTTGTCTCTACAAAATCATTCTCCTACAACAGGTTTGCAGAAACACTCTGCCTGGATACTACTTTTTCTACGTCTTAGTGTACTAGGAATAGGAATTTTCTTGAAATCTTGTTTTACTTTTATAAATATTTATTTATTTTCTGTTCTCATTTTAGTGCCCGAATGAGCCTGAGAATTTCGAAGGTGTCGATTGCGAAGTGTTTGAGGATCCTCATCCAATGACAATGGCTTTGTCTGTACTGGTTACAATTGAAATGTTAAATGCTTTAAACAGGTAACAATTTTATTTCATTGTTGATAATCTATTTTAGGTGTGTTACATAAAAACATAATCATTATTTGTAGTGGAATTTTTCTTCTGTAAACGATTCCTTTTTGATTACACGTTTGGAACACGATATATGATATCCAACATCAATGCAAATTCATTTTTTGCTGCTGCATTTTGTTACTAGAGACTAATTAAACAAAATTTTAGTATGTAACTCCTTCACATCCCAAAATCAAATGCTCGTAACAGAAAATCGGCTGAAAGTTATCAATGGAAAACTTCACAGCTATCAGTCATCAAGGTCTATATTACTGATACTGGACAATCATCAATGGGTGTTATTAAGTGTCTATTGGTTGTTATCAAAAATCAAAGCACTTGTGCCTTCAGTCGTTTATGATGCTTGTAAGTGAACTGAACTGTTTTAAATTTTTACTAAAATATTTTTAATCTGTGTGAAAATCGGGTGAATGTTGTCACAAAAAATATTTTTTCAGTCTATCTGAAAATCAGTCTTTGATGGTGATGCCTCCTTGGTGCAACTTTTGGCTGGTTGGTGCAATTGGTTTGTCAATGTCTCTACACTTCGCGATTTTGTACATTGATGTCCTGTCTGTAAGTATTAATGCAGTTTTTTTGCGTTGATGTTCTATCTGTAAATATTAACACAACTTTGTACGTTGATGTTCTACCTCCGACTGTCAGCACGACTTTGTGCATTTGTGTCCTGTCTGTGAGTATTTATTCAGTATTCTACATGTATGTTCATGTTCTGACTTTAAGTATTGATACAGTTTTGTATATATATATGTTCTAATTAATACAAAAGTTGGAAAACAGTCCCAATGATGTTAGAAGAAAATTATTCGTTGCTTTTTGTATTTGTAATGATCATGTTCAAACCAGTTTTGTATTTTCTTAACTAACTTAACTGTGCAAGAAGTATTTATTCTACAAAACTACTATTATTACCTGCATGCCATATGCTAGCACAAGTATATGCTACATTGCTCTATAAACAAACAGAATGTATACATACATTGCTAGTCCAATACTGAGTTCAGGAATTTCAGCAAATGTCAGCCCGTAACAGCCTAGTCATAATATTGGATAACAAGAACATGCATATTCTATAAGTTCTGCCTATGTAATGTGAGATTGAAAAAGTATTCTAGCTCATAATACTATGGCCTAACATATATGGCTTCTAATATACATTGTACCACTTCCTGGGAAGGATATTGATGCAAAACGTTGAATCTGCGGCAGTGTTTCACATACAATGTGGGTGGTATCCAGCCTGTCTTACCATTGTAGTGAATCACAGATGTATATTGATCGTAATACGTCAAGTTTTCAATTTATGTATAGAAAAATACGTACAGTCTTAGAAGGCCGTTTTCTTGTTATAATGCAATTTTGACAAAAAAATTGTATGACACTTGCATCATACAATTAATCACACAGCTTTAAATCAAACTTTTTCTCCATTTGGTGTGACCTATTTTTAGTGACACATTATTTTTATTATTTTTATTGATTTTTAATTTTTAGTATAATTTTTATAGTTTAAACAATGTTTAGATATGGACTTGTATGTCTCATTTAATTTTTTTAACTAAGTAAATAAAGTTAAATTAAACCTGATGTCTTTTCTTTCAAATAGGTGGTGTTCCAGATATGTCCACTAACTATAGAAGAGTGGCTGGCTGTGATGAAAATGTCCATACCAGTAATCCTGATGGATGAAACTCTCAAGTTTATAGCAAGAAAGTTTACTGAAGGTAGAAATGTACAAGAAAATTATTCCCCTGTAGCAGAACTGCCATTTTTAATTTTGTTGTGGTCCTTGTACATAGGCCTCATGTGCTATTCACCCTTATAGGATTTCCACTATTGCTTTCTCCCTTTTGTTGCCTTCGTAGTTATGCTGGTATGCAGCTTATTCAAATATTGTAGTTCTGTTGCTATTTCGTCATTTTATGAATCGACTACCCTAAATTTTATGTTCTCATTTTCATTGGTGTTTTTAACTGCATGGTTATGCACTGTACCATGTTTTTGATGTGTAGTTAATGTAGTAGTGCATTAGATTTTATGAACTGTAAAAAGTGTAAAATAACAAGTGGCTTTAAGAAAGTTAGCTTAATTTATTTAACAATGGCATATTTGTTATATAAGCTTCGAATGAAAAATACATACTAACTTAAGCCTAAATTTGTAGTAATTGCTAGCCATTTTTCTTGGTACTGTATTTATTTTTCTCATTATGCTTGAGCACAGCATTAATAAAACCATTTTCTGGTTACATTGAGCATGTTTTTTGGCATGAACAGTTTGTATTGTCTGTCGTAAGATGTTGCAAAGCTGTAGATTGTGATACTATGTTATTAAGTGCTGGAAATTTGATAAGTGCTAGATGGGACCTTGGAATCATTTTAGAATCAATAGTGACGTTGTAAATGGTATTCCTTTGCAATATAAAATACTAGCATATTCATTTAACTTTTTGAATTTTATATCTCTAGGACTTTTATGAAAATATATGAATGTGTTACGACTTACGAGTTTATTCTTACACTGTAATTTTCTGTTAAGTTTTCGTGCAAAAAACGTAATTTTATCACCATTATACCATTTTCTGAGGAAATCCAAATTTATTTTGCATGGTGTTTTGGCAAGTCTGTGTGGAGATTCACGTTATTGGGTATAGGATGTAACTTTCTTTGATATATGTACAGGAATAAAATAATAATTTTCATCGTTTTCACAATGTTCAATTCATTTTCGAAAGTTGCTTACATTTGTGTTAAGCTCTATACCAAGAGTAAGAATAATAATTATATACTGATAAAAATAAATTATACTTATATATACATGTTGAAGTTCATCTGAACAGTGATTTGTCTGACTTGGACTCTGCCTTCCGACAAGCACTGTTAAGCATGCAGCCAGACACATTTTACTAATTTACTAATTTTAACAAGTAATTAACAAAAAACTAGAAATTTACAAGTGCGCGGAAGATTTTGCCTGATTTGAGGAATTGCAGTGTTTAAAATACTTTTAATTTTCTACTAATTATGATAAAATAATGACGAGCTGATGATAGGCAACCATGCTGCCTGCATGAAGCATGCCAGTGATGCTACCACTTTGACTTGTCCCTTGTTAATTTGCACCACTTTATTAAAAGCAGCATACACAGTTTTTGTTGAGCAGCACTAACAGCACTATAGCCACGTCAGCAGCAGCTGCAAGAATAACCGCAATAGTTTAGTTATAGTGACCAGTTTTGTGACATTAATGGCCATAAATGTTATTCTGTAATTATGGAGTCACACAAAACTTTCCACTGTGATGGACACTTAATGGAAAAAATCCCACAGTGAAAAAATTGTCTTCAATTTTTCTATTCAGGAGTTTCTATTAATTTTTCCATTCCCATGTATGAGCATTATTTCTATATCTGTTTGGTCATTATTCACCATGATATTGGTAGCATTCTGTACATGCGTTTCACATCATTTGATATAGGTACATAAAAAGTGAAAATCTATCCCCAGAAAGAAAGAAAAAACTTTAGACAATAATCCATGGGTTTTGGGCATAAAATGTAGGCTATGCGCATACTGTATAAACATAGCAAATTTGTAGTGATATTTAATGAGCCACATTTTATGGCACACAAACAAAGTAGCTCCCACAATCCCTCCTCCCTCCATAATCATTTTTCTATGCCCATTGCCACAGATGGGAATCTGGTGTTTTCACTCTATTTTTAAATAGCATAATATCTATGCAACAAATACTGGACGTAAGAGTTTAAATTTTAATGGACTGTGAGCCCCATGTAAGGTGCAATGAATAGTAAATACTGCGGTTGCCTCTCAGTCCTAGCCAGCATTGCATATTTTCGTTAGTGGTCATTTCGATTCTTCTGCTGAAAATGAGTGCCTGGCTATTACCTGCCGTTGACGCTTTTATCATTGTTTTGGCTAATCATCTAGGCCTACTAGCTTATGAAACTACCAGAGTGGTTACATGGCAATTTTTCAGTAATGACATATGATACGTTGCTTTTGTAAAAACCGGGATTATGGACATGTTACTTCATCGGTATCAGTTGATGGTTAGCACCTACATTAATTTGGTTTTCGCTTTTCAGCTGTTTTTACTGTGCATGGCTAATGAAGTCACTTTTGCTTGTAATCTTATTATTTTGTGTGCAATTTTTCTGTAAGTATACCCTTAACTTCCTTGTAAATTGTTTTATAAATTTTATAAGCTTGAAATAATTCTAGTTACTTAGTGATAAGTAATGTAATGCACCCACATTGCTTCGTTTCTCTTATGAGCAACTTTAGCTTTTTAGATACTGGGTGTCATTTGGAATTGAGAACATGCAGTTTATTATCTGGGAAAAGGGGTATATTAAATGAGAAGTGTATAGCTATTTTTCCGATATCTTTTCCTGATAAACCTTATACGTACGAGTATCTACAAGACCAGCGAACTTGCGTAAGCCAAACTTGGTGCAGCTGTTTTAAGGTGGAAAGAAAGTCATTCGTCATTGACTTGTAATCTGTGACCTTCCTCCAGAAGCATCTTTGTCCTTCTTCATAGTAAGATAGGGGCGACATTCTTAAGATATTTTTGCTACAGTGACACACGCCATTATGGCAAGCTAACATTGTGAAAGATGGACTAATAGTAAGTTACTTTGCTTCAGTAACCTTCTTAACCTTAATCTTGGCAACGTGATCTTGGTTTAGCTTGTTTGTCTGAAAAATAATTAACTGTTACGTGATATTGTAGTCTAAAAAGCTTGGCGTTTTTGATTGTCATGCTACTACTTGCACGTTATTTTTTACCATTAGTTTGCAACTTTACTGTACCTTTTTGCATGAACCTCAGCTGCCTTTTGGTGTAGTTACACTTAATTAAAACTTGAACTTATTGATTTTTTGTCATCAACACTGAAATCCTCTACCTGCTTTTCAGCATTATTACTGTATTAGCAAAAAGTGTTGTAAACTAATGTACAAAAAATGCATTTTCTCCCGTATATTGAGTGCTTACTGTTAATCAGAATACTAGATTTGCCCCAACAGCTAGATGATTGATTATCTATTAACAACCAACATTTGCCCTGCATGTGATTATGCAGGTTATCATTAATCATTATACAAGACGCACCTGCACGAACAACTGTACATGTGGGGTGGGGTCATCTCATTAATATGATTTGGGGTGGGTATCTTCACTAATAGGAATGCAACCTCTCTATACTGTTAATACTACATCCATGAACTTTTGTTTCAGCTCCCACAGCTCGTGAGTTGATGATGATGCAAGCTGGTCCGCGTGCAAGTTTTAGTGGATATGGTCCACCCGGACTCGGTGGCTACGGTATGCCTCCGCCACCTATGTTTAACAAATACGATAGATGGTGAAAGTCGCCATTTCACAATGAGTTATAGGAAAATCATTAATATACTTTGACATGTTATGATGTGACAGTTCATAAACACGTGATATGGTAACACTTGCGTCCGTTGAATTGTTAAAAGTTACATAATAGAACAAAGCCATACAAGGTTATCACGGTTAATTAAAACGAAATTGCACAACTCTTATCAATTCTGCACATGATAAATGAGCCTTTTATACTTAGCTTTTGTTCTTTATCATGATTTAGACAATTACCAGCTTTTAATCTAGAATTATTTTAGACCTTATTAACAAATGTATGTAGGTATCTCTTCAAAAGTTGTTTTTAGTCACTGAAAAAGCCACCCAGTTTCCTGATTAAAATGACCCAAACTGTTACCAAGTCCTAATATGGGCTAAATAAAATATAAAATAATTAAATGAATATAAATATAATTATATATATTGTGTAAATACAAACTGTTTTGTTTGTTGTTTTGTAAAGGCTATTATTTATAGTTTGCTACTATTCACAAAAACTGATGTAATTAGGAGAAAGTGTAGGATTTTAATTGCATGGTTAGTTTAATATCTTAGTACATCATGTATATACCTATGAATCTCTAGAATTGGTTCGTCGTTTTGATGGTAACTCGATAGGCCTGTTTGATCGACAGAACGTCGTTTCAACAATAATATTATTTATTTCAGATTTTATTTACATATGCTTTAGGTAATCATGTACATGTAATGTAAAGTGAGTTTTTCAGATTTTGATGTGAACTTTGAACAATTTTTGCATGTACATTATTGGAGTTCAAGCTGAATGTGTTTTAGTTTCCGAAAGGTTTGAATGCTATTATATCTGTAACCACTTCTTTGTAATCAGGATTGCAATGAAAGCTGGTATTTTTAGACCTATTCTACAATTGATTAACCAACCTAGGACGCACCTGCTAACAGCAGACAAATATTAAATTATAATACACATTGTAAAGCGTTTGAATTGGCTCAAGCCTGTGGTTTGTTATACTTTTGCTATAGTAAATTAATGTGTTCATGCTAGTCACACAATAGGCATAGGCAAAAAGTATTAACCACTAAGCAATGTTGAAAAAACCTAGCTGTATACTAATTTAGATCTAGCAGATGTAGCAGCATAACTTTTTCAATTTAAAGCTGCACACTGTATAGAAGTTTAGGTAGTTTAAGTTAATTATTTTCAGAGCTCTTGCCTTTGTTTTTAATGTCACAAATTGTGTTCAAGTCGTCACTGAATCACCTTGAAAAATGCACATTATTCATTATGAAAGTTTACTTGATAAGAGATGCACAGCATTACATTTACTGTTAAATATTTCTGTGATTCTTCCCATTGTTTATGGTGTTTTTCATTATCTAATAAAGAAGTTGGTTGTGGATTAACCGTTTCTTCATTTTTTATTGTATCAGAAAAATGATGAATGCGAGGTGATGATCTGCATGAAACTCATGATATTCCACAACATAAGACTGTGCTTGATACGCAACATAAGCAGAACTTCTCAAACACCAGAGAAGGAACTGATTTCCTTGCACATAATCCTTGTTTAGTTTCCACAAACAAACAGCAATTAATCACCATGGAATAGCCTGATTCATCTTACTAATCAAATGCCATATGGCAATTCACCGTCTACAGATGAAACTTGGTAAGCTGCATTCTGGAGGAAGGCAGTTCATATGACCACATTAATACGAACCTGTGCTCCATTCTGACTTTTTTGCATTTATTTGTTTTAATTTGCTACATATGATTGTCAGTTGAACAAATGAAATTAGCAAAATAAAATTAGGCAAGACTTTCTTAGATATAATAGTTTTGATATGCCATTTATTTTGAACTCTGACACAAAACACAGGTACAAGATTAACAAATCTCTGCAACACTCTCTAAACATGTAAACACAAGGAACTACAGGATTAACATTAGTAAAATAAAATAATGCTTGATGCCATTAAGACTCAGTAATTATAATACATTGTGCTAGCTTTCAGTCTTTAGCTCTTTACTAGTATTGAAATAATCAATTACTGAAAACACAAACTGGCTATAAGCATAATTCAAAAACCTAATAAACTGCATTATACCTGAGTGGTCACAGAGCAAGGTTAAGCAATGCCGAGTCATAAAAGTTTCACCCGCCATAAAAGTACAGTATTTCAACATCCTTGATAATGAGATAGATTCCAGCCCCGCCCACACCTATTTCCATTAAGTTGGTCTAGAATTGAGTGCAGAAGCGTATAGAACAAAATTAAAAACATGCGTCATTTAATAAAATAATTACATACGTTCAAAGTAGCAATGACTGAAAGTTTGGTACAATAGAATATACTGTACTGAAAATCAATGACATTCTCATTTTTGGTACTTCAATGTATGCAGAATGTGCAATACACTATATATATATATATATACAATGAAATACCTTTGTTTTATAACAGTTAGTGCTATGTTATTATTTTCCTAATCCACACACATTCTTTCATTGTATAATTAAAAAATACAGTTAGGTAATTAAGCTTGTATAGTATCTTTTGGAGAAATAATTTTGATGAGGCAGCCAGTAACTTGGAGTCTCTATCAGTTCAAGGTCAAAACAGATCAAAACTGGAAAACTGGCTTTTGATGAGTGATGGTGGTGGTGCAAAGTTGGCTTGCAGCAGGTCGTCTAAAAGCTGCAGGGAAATGAACTTAACTGTTCACTTGAATAAGCCGATGCCAAAATCCGATGTCATTTGAAGACCACCAGAAGAAAAAATGGAAAATGAATCATACACAGTAACACTACCTACAGCAGTAATTAGTATCAGAATGTTGATATTAGCTATCCTCGCTTTCTCTTATTAGTCTAATGAGCTTTACCAGATTTTGCTGTGTCTGCTCCAATGTCGGATTCAGCTCTAGAGCTCTCTGGTAAGCTCTATGTGCATCATCGACTCGTTTCCACCGGTGGTACAATACACCAAGGTTACCCCAATAGTTGCCATTTAGTTCATCTGCATTGATAGCTACCAAAAAATGTTTTTCAGCTTCAGAATATTTTTCTAGCTTTCCTAAGATGTTTCCAAGATGAAAATGAATAGACGATGCTTCAGGAAGTACCCGGAGTGCTTTCCTCGCAATGTTCTCAGCATCTTGCAGCGAGCCATTTTTTTCTAGCATGACAATCATGTTATTCCAAGCATTAACGTGACTTGGACGCAGTTGTGTAGCATTTGTCCATGCATTCAATGCTTTCTGATGCTGCTGTTTCTCAAGATATAGGTTGCCAAGGTTGTAATAGCAGTCAGAATAGTTGCGTCGGTGCTTAAGGGCAATGATGTAACTCAGTTCGGCTTCTTCATATTTCCCCAAGCTGGTCTAAAGCAAAAGCATTCATTAAAATTACAAAAATGCATCAAATATTCATCTAGAAAGTTAAAATTAGGAATAAAATTGAAAATTCACATATCTTTCTACGGATCAGAGTGGGAAATTATACCAATTTGGCATCTAACAGGATCAGCATACCTTATGGGTTGGTGATTTTATGTTAACACTTTTTACTAGCATCATAATGTAATTTTTTATTCATATTTTTCATGAGATTTCATGATCTTTATGATAACTGAAAGTGATTTTGTCATAATTTAGTAAGATTCTTAATGTGTTATTCATTTATTTTGTACATTTTGTTTTACATTGATAATATTTAATTTACATATTGTAGTGAGCTTATAAACAATAAATTCTAACTGTAATTGTGACTGTGACTGTGTTATAAAAAAACAATAATGTGTTCCCTCGCTAGTTTGTGGGTCGTTTGTCGCGGACTCGCTGTTTCCCGGGTTTTCAAAAATATTAATGTAAAACATTTATCGCGGTATTTCGCTGTTTCCCGGGTTTTCCAAAATATTAATGTAAAACATTTATCGCGGTATTTTCGCTGTTTCGTGGGTTTTTGCAGTGCTCTGTCTAAAGTATTTTTGCACATGCGTAGTACGTATTGTATAGATTTGATGAATTTTGCATAAAAAATTACAAAATGAACAAAAATATATTAAAAATAAGATAAAAACAAAAAGAATATTATAAAAGTGTGGGGAGGGTTTATAAAGACTTAAAATAATGTATAACTTACTAAAATAAGTATAGCGTCCCTACTTCGCGGAAATTCGCTTATTGCGGGTGGGCTTGGAACGGAACACCCGCGATAAGTGAGGGAACACTGTACAGAAGATGCATCGAAAATTTCATCTTTATAGGTGTACAGCTTTTGTACGCTTCTCAAGCAACATTTGATATGTGTGTGTGCTTTCATAGCAAAATCGTCCATAAGTCGGCTATTAAGCTTTTCTAGCTATTCACATATCTTGAATCTCCATTTCATGAGGATCATTTTGATACTAAGCTTATTGCTCTATATAGTTTCTAAGCTGAGATAATCCACGTTGAAGTTGAAGTGCATGCTACGCACTGAAAAACATAATCTTGAGAAAAAATTTGCCATTGTTTTTTGTCGTATTTGTACAAAACCCTTAGCAACCGCACAAATGTTGGTTGCTATGGACTTTGCAAGAACACGTGAAAGTTATGTTTAAATCTAGTAGATGGCTCTTCCTGACGAAAATCTGGGCTTGGCAACAGTAAAAACCCGAAGCAAAATGACAGCTTCCGGGAGCTATAATCAGAGTTTGAAAACACAAGTTTTTTACAATTGCAGTACTAGTTTCTAGCCAAAAACGAGGGCACGGGTTATAAAATTAAATTTTTAGCATTTTTTGAACAATTTCTTGATAATTTTATGCTAGAATATAAAGGTCCAGTATATTTAGCATTTGTTTTTATAAAAAACAGAAAATTGACATTAGATCAAATTTTTTATGCATTCTACTTTTAAGCATCACAACGTAGCTTTAACTATGCCGACTTGTGGACGGTTTTGGTATGCAAGCACACATATCATATCCTGCTGGCTCATCTTAGAAACCAGAGCCATTGGTTTCAGTGGATGAATCACGAACTGGTTTATTACTTTACACAGGTTATCATTTTCTTGCATTATATTCTTTTCAGCAAGCAGGAGCCAAAAGGAACAACATTACTGCTAACAAATAACTATGTAATTTTAACCTGCACAACCTGTGTAAGCAGATTAAAGATGGTCCACATGCTTAGCGAAAGATGAAAAACAAAAGGATGCAACATATAGTAGTTTCAAAATTGCAACCAGGACTATAAGTCCACTCGGCAATTACTGAGTGTTATCAGAGGCATTTGGAAATACAGTATACTCCACTTAATAAATCCACAATGATGCTGATGCAAGCTAAATGGATTTATTAAGCGGCTGGATTTATAAACTGAAGAGAACATTAAGTAGCATTTTATGTTAATACAGTGGACGTAATTTATTTATTAAACCAATTCTCTTAACACACATTAAAAAAGTTTTTAAGTAAAGTGCAATAATTTATTAGCATTCGTAATATTAAAGTAATTCGCGTAAAGTATGTATTATTTAACAGTGGTAGCATTAGCTTTTATATGTGACAAAATGCTTGCTAAGCTAAAAAATGCAATACATGTAATTTTAAAGTCAGCATTGATTCACTGAATATTCATTTATTTGAGTCATTAACATTCTTGCAGTTACGCTGGTTTGTCAGTTAAAATCGGCGTTTTAGTTCAGCCTAATTGCATGTATGTGCAAAAGGAATATGCAGTAGACTATTTACACAGCAGATAAGTTTGAATTCGAAACGTATCCAGTGTGGTCTATTTTAGTAGACATTTTATCGAAGACATGATTGAATGACTTGCGTGAATTTGAAGCGCAATCACTGTTCTACAGTCCACAGAGTGCTCAGTGTTTCCAGTGTGGCACTTCAGCAGCTGATATAGTTATGTTTGGTTCAAATTCACTATCGTCAAGTTGAAACGCAGCCCATATGTTTGGTCTTACATCACAGTTTCATTGTCTTCACAGCGCGCAAAGTGTATTCAAAGATTTATAAAGCGAAGTTTGGATTTAATAAATGGCAACTTTTAGTAGGTTAATGTACTATACAGTTCCGTTCCAGCAATAGTTGCAACAATACGCGGCTGGATTTAACAAATGGAGCTTTTAGTATGTTAATGTATTATATAGTACCATTCCAGCAATACTGACAACAATAAGTGCCTTCTACTGTATAACTTGAACAAATAAACAGATGCAAGATCCTACAACATAATCATAACTGAACTATCTTTTCAATATCCTAATCGGGGTAGAAGCTCTGGCATTTTATGTGACAATACTTTGATAGGATATACAGTTGCTTTACCTAGCAGCAGAATGCACTAACTGTTGTGACTATGAAGTTCTTTTATGTGACAAAAATGATATATTTATTTTTCTTAATGAAATGGTAGCGTGTATCCTACACACAACTACGTGTATGCATTGGTCTGCATCTATTGTTCAGTCACTATTGCTCTGCATCTGTCTAGCATTTTGCTCCCACTAGGGAGAACATATATCAGTTGTAAAACTGTCTGTTTCAAACCTAATTCCATGTTACATCTTCAATAAAATTATGTTTAAACCAAGTACCTGTATAATGCCAAGATTCATCCAACCAGCTGCAAACGAAGGTCGTAGTTCCACAGCTCGTTTCAATAGCTGCTCTGCCTCTTGTTCTTTGCCCATGTCTTTAAGCAAATTTCCAAGATTATTAAGTGCTTGATCGTACTGTGGATTGAGCAAAATTGCGTTCCGATACCTGTTTATCGCTACTTCAGTGTTTCCTAGAAAGACAAAACAAAATAAAAATAACAATGAGTTTAGAATTTGACACAACTTACTTATTGAAGTAGAAAATTGGAATTCTAATATTGAGCGCAGGAACATACTTTCTCACTAAATAGAGACTGTAAGCGTGTGATACCGAGCGCGTTGATTCATATGACTTTTTTGTTTACAATCTATCGCACATTACGTAATTTGATAATAAATATTAGGTATAGGGCCTCCTAACTTAAAATTTCTGTCATCAAACTTCAAAAAATTGGAGACCCTACTGGTGGCTTTTGGAGAGAATGGAATAACTGTAAAAACTCAACTCTGAAAAAATACTGAAAGTTCTCATTTTTTTACATTCGATTCTGAATCATACAAGCTGCAACCAGTGTTCATGATAGGGCCTTTTCAAACTGGATGGTTCTGGCAACACAGGAACCTTATCAAGGCTATACCTCTAAGATGAACTGGCTGAAGTATCTTAACAATGTTTGGACTATGCCGTATCTTAACGTCTGTATCTAAACATCATTACGTGCACGAGTGTACAGCCTCCCTCCAAGAAGTAAACAGCCAGAATCAGGATAACAAATGAGATCGTCCAAAGTGAGAATCAGAGCAGTTGTACCCATCCATTAAATGACCAACCCCAAAGCAGGTTGTGCTATTTTTAACTTCCGTCGACAAATACGTTCAAATTGCGCTTTGAAGGACACAAGGTTTACAAATAAAAAATTACCTTACCTGCATCACCAGCAACTTTGCCAATGTTGTAATGAACTTTCGCATTGAGAGGACACACTCTCTCCCCAGATATAAAAAGCAGCTCCTCCGACCTCCAATCCATGTTACGTTGTAATGTTCTTGTGGTATGCGCGGCAAGTAATATGAGCACACAGACTTGGACCATAACTGACAACTTAGGTCTGCTAGTACCTGAAACCACAACTTCATTGGAAAGTGCTTGTTTTCCATAAAAATCATCATTCTGTTCCAACTCCAAAACGTTATTATTTTGTAGTGCTGCTGCTGGCAATTGCTGCCAGTCCTCATGGCAGAAAAATAGCTTTCTTATGCCAAGAATGAGCAGAAGAATGAAGCCAAAACTTGGAATATACAAAACCCGTTCAGCAATTACAAAACCAACAGTAAAAAATAAGTTCGATGCAGGCAGAAATGGAATAATCAGAAAAGCAAGTGACATCACCAGTAATCGACCAGTTCTGTGGTTAATCGCTGATATACTAACCCATATTAGGCCACCACATGCGGTCGAAAATATGACAACAAAAAACAAACGCACATCCAAAATGTGTCTTATAAGTGGAACACAACCCATGGACCAGTCAAAACACAGCCAGGATGGGTTGATGAGCAACCAGCAGTTTATGGCATAAATATAAATATGGTTGATAACTCTCATTATGATATTATTAATAAATGCTGGCGGATTGTCCCATTCCTCAAATTGTGGCAATGATGTACCCATAACTTGTATTCTCAGAAATAGCATAGCAACAGAAGAAACCAGCAAAAGTGATATGCGCTGAAAGAAGCTTTTTCTCCATTTATCTTGCACACTATGTTTGGGACTGTGTTTAGGTGTCGAAGTAGGCGTGTGCAGTGGCGTTCCAGTCGATCGTTTACCTGCTTGGTTTCTACTGTTATTGTTCATCTTGTCCAAAATCATTGACCATAATGAATGTAAAAAAATTTCCAATTGCAACAATGGGCTCACAATTTTTACTTTGCACACAACAATTATGTCATAGATAATACAAACACAGATCACTGTTATGCCTTGTTCTTTGCACAGCATTGACAGCAGGCTAAATAGGATACACAAGAAAAGCCATTTAACAGAAAATTTCTGTGGCCTGGTATGCTCTCCTGTTGAATATTCAAAGAGTACATTACAGCTCTTTGCATAACTTAAGAAAGCAGCAAAGAAGAAGGCTGCACTGAGTAATTCAGCCCTCCCAACCACACCAGCTACACTTTCTGTGTGAATCGGGTGAACAGCAAATAAAAATGACCCCAGAAGGGATAATCTCGGAGCGGTAAAAATCCTTTGTTTTGATATCAAATCATACTGCAGCCCACCAAGAATGATACTAAAAACTTGCAAGCACAAAATACACACTATTCCATGTATCAGAACATTAGTAACATGAAAGCCCCGTGGGTGAAACCCACCACTTAAATAATAATTCAAGCGAAACGTCAATATGGTTAGTGGTCGGTATGATTTGTGGCTTGTGCTCAGGTCGATTCTCGTACCCCAAAAGTCATTTTGAAAAAGTCTGTAAAGTGGAGATTCTCCTTTTACATCACCATTGTAAACAATCGCTTCTTGGTCATCAAATGCAAACTGTCCAGGAACAGTATTCCAATAAGCAGCTACTGCAACAAGAAACGTGGCTACAGATGCACAATGAAAGCTGCTAAACAATGGAAAGGAAGAAGATCGACCTTGGACATCTTCTAAAGCAGTGTCAGTACTGAACTCCACATTGTTTGGCCATGTATGATGGTATGCTTTCAAGCCCATTTGTTGTTTTCGCTGATGTACAAGCATCTCACTAAAAATAAAGGTAAAGAAGCCATAAAGGCAATAATAAGAAATCAGACCCTTCAAATTATTACCCACGAAAGGGTTTTGAGATTAAAAGTCATAATTGATGAATACTATATTTCTTAGACAGCAAGGACAATCTTGCTAGTGTACCATAATTATGGTTTTTTGGCTCTTATTGCTTACACTAATAATAACTTAATTAAAGTGAATTTTAACAATAATTCACTGTGTTGGTAGTGAACACTGACGAAGTGCGCCATGATAAGTGAGCACTGAACATGTACCAGTTCACCTGCTTCCCTGATTAATATACCGTTTTGTATTAAGGAGTTTTTGAAAAACAGCCAGCACTAAATCATCATCGAATCACGGCAATGCCCATTGGGTCTAGTTGTCTACTACAGAAACTAGACAGGTAGAATTATAAGTGCAAAATAAAACAGCGAGCAGCGAAAATGTTCAGTTGTTGGCAGTATGGTAAGTCTTTGCAACAATTGGCCAACTGCAACATCTTTTTTCCGTCTTGGATAACGGTGCAATATAGTTGCTTGGGCGCGAAGGATCAGTGAAATTAATACACACAAAATCAACAGCTTCATTGCAGTATGTACTTTGCAAGCATCAATAATAGTAGTGCAGTGATGGCGAGAACTTTGGCCTATTCGGTGCTTAAGTTAAATCTAACTTAACATAACCTAATCTAACCTAAAATTAATAGTCTCTTGTGTGTGAACTATAGCACAGGGGAAATTCATCGACTTGCCTGTCCAAGCCTAATAAAAACCTAGTTGAGCAAATCCACTGAGTTAAATGTTTGTAAATTAAGTTACCCCTGCAGACCTATAAACACAAAACAATGGCACAACGCAAGACATACAGCACAAAAATAAGAATTCTGGAAGATGCAGAAAGGAGTGTAAAAGCTTCATACAGCAGTGCAGTTACAACAAATACTGCAACATGTTAACTGGGTGTCTAAGTGTAACTTCTGCTTGACTATGCTTGTTTTCTTCCTTGTGAAGACAATAAAAATAGATTCATTGTCAACTGCATTGCATTTGCCTTGAGCCATTTGTTCAAATTCCAGTGGATGCAGTTGCTTTTTTACAGCACCGTTCTTATCCGGCAAAGGTCTTGTAAAGGTTGTTTTTCCCTTGATGGACAACAAAAACTGGCTTTTCTACTCCCAACATAACCAGTGACCATGTACAAAATTTGTCAGTATACGTTGGTGTACATGCGGAGTGTACAGGTACCCCCAACAACACGTCAATATTTTAAGGTCAAGCTACTGCTCTGTCATCCTTGTATCCACATTTGAGTATGTTTGGTGACAAAGCACTTGAAGTTTTCTCGGCTTGTTGGTTAAAGATCATCACCAGGATGATATATCGTGCTCAGTAAGCTTGTACTCTATAACAGCTTGGGGTACCATAACAGTGTAGACAGCAAAGAGCTGCCGACAATTAAGAACTAATAGATGGACCAGTGGGCAAGTGATATAACCTAGAATTTTCCCACTGCTGGATTTCAACTTAAGCACGAGATGGATACTACGTTAGTTTTACGTTACTACTTTCTACGTTCTATGTTCTACGTAATTCTATGGTCGTAACCTTAAGAAGCTGAACCTCACCATAAAGCAGATTTACCACTGAAGACAAATAAACTCGGAAGCTGTTTCACTGTGGTTATTCTGATATGTAAAAATATGTTATTCTGCTAAAAACTCTATGCGATATTATTTATTGTATTAACGTACTCGCTACCGAATTATTATTATTATTATTATTATTATTATTATTATTATTATTATTATATTAATTCTTGTTCCCTTTCGAGTGTTTCAATCATTTTCCTCTCGTTTCCTAACCAACAATCTTAAAAAAGCTGCAGTTTTGATTATCGACCCACTTCATTGTTACAAGCATTATTTTCTAAAATTTATGAACATTATGTTTATAACCAAATGTATAATAATTGTCAAACATGGAGTATTAAACAAAAATCAGACAGGTTTCAGAAAAGGTTGCTCTCTTGCATTACCATAGTTGGTGTGTTTTGTGATCTCTTCAGAGCATTTCATACGGCTGATCACAATATATTGCTGCATAAATTATATTTTTACGACTTTACAGGGTCACAGTTTCACAAATAAATGACTAAAATAGTTTTTTCGTTAAGCTGAATCGATTTCCTGCTACATTTTTAGGGCCATAATTTTGGTGCGTAGCTAGATGGCGTCAAGGTCTTGCCACATGACTAAATATGGCCTTGCGCGTAAGGGTAAATTTTTCGCCAGAAGCAAAAAAACAAAAAAATTGGTGCCAGGCAGACCAATGTTTCCTGTGTTTGAATAACAGCGGTTTGTAGTTAAACCAAGTAAAAGGGTTCGAATAGGCGATTTGAACAGTATGAGTAACGCCCAGATTGGCCGATCCCTGACACTGTTGACCATAGGGATAAAAACTGGGATAGGGAGGACAAATGCTTCCAGTTTTAAACAACAGTAGTTTGTGCAGTGTAATATGTCAAATGAAGGGTCTCATATGAGTTGCGCCCAGATTATTGGCCCTTAATCCCGCTAAGAAGTGAAAACCGAAATTGGCGGTCGGGGTAATAGAAATTTAATGCTTTCAAAGACGAGTAACAACGGCTTGCAGTTTATAAAATGAAAGGTCTCGATGAGACAAACGGAAAGATGTGAATTACGCCTATATTGGAGGCAAAAACCGTAAGTGGGGAGACGAATTTATCCAAAGCAACAGTGGGTTGTTGTACATAATGCATGTAATAATAATAATTTCGTTTAGGACATAGTCCAAGGGATAGCACCTTAAGTAACTCAATACTCGTTTCCAAGGTATTTCCGATCGTTATTACTAGCATGTTACTTCGATAAACCCGCGTGCTTGGTCGAAGAACCAGCGGTACCATTTAAAGCTAGATTGGCCAACTCTTGATCTCACCAATGGGCAAAAACTGAAATTGGGGTTCAGGAATCCAAATGCTTCCAACGTCAAGCAACAGCAGATTGCACTTCCTCTAGGTCATAGGTTAAAAGTGACAAGTTCCCGTTTTAGTGCCTTGTAGCACATCAGATGAAAGGTCTCGATGAGATAAATTCAATGAATACGTTGATCTGCGTTTAATTGACCCTTGATCCAAGGTCGGAAAATGACAATTCCGAAAGTCATAGTAAGTTCCGATTCCATTTAAACTGTTATGTCAAGTACAACTTACATACATTAACTGCTTTGAAAAACAATTTTTATTTGTAAAGGCGAAACAAATGTTGTAAGTTAAAGCATCTCCAGTTACAGAAACAGAAGCAGAATATTTGACAGGGTCAAAAACGTTCACTACCTGTAAATTTGTCACTGTGCTACATCTTATTTAAGATTGGTATTTATCTTTATATTGTGTGCACTTTTGGCATTGCTGCATCTATTTTGGCATTTTAAAAAATAAACTTCAAACTCAAGGTCTAATTCTGAAAATTGGCAAAACGACAAATTACTTATTTAAAATTTCTGGGACAACAGATAACCTATTAGCCATAGGCCACTACTATAAACGGCTCTTAACGAACACAACAATACTGAATCGCCACGAATAAATATAACAATTTGTTTGCACCGATACATGTGCTCGTGAGATTCGAATCGCGCCATAAACACAGTAGCTCCCACAGTTCGCTTCGTTAAACCTTCAGACACTCATACCGACTCAATAAAAAAATGTGAGAAATTCTGTATATGTATTATGGTTTTGCGATAGTGCTATTAAAAACTTACTTCGAGTTAGGTGCTCATAAAGTTCTAATAGTCTACACTATTATGGCACAGCAATTTCTGATGCCCTGAATAATGTTTAATTATTTACGCGGGTCATTAAATATTTTTTTAAATACTATTTGATTTTAGTGCATTTATTTTCCCTGTTTTATGGCAATTTTTGTAACTTAGCAACATAATGCCACGATGATTTATTGTATAATAAGTGTCGAGAATTTGCTTCGGCAAATTTCTTGAGACTAAGTGATTTTCGGTATTTGCGTTGGGATCAAGTCGCTACTAAAATATTTTAACCTGTTATTCCTGCTTTATTGTTGTTATTTGGAATTTTTTATGTTTAATGTTCCGTATTAAATTGTTTTTTTCGTCTTTTCATGTTACTTGTTAGTTGGTTTAATGATTTAATCTAACTTAATACATTTGCAGGTGACAGCTGTAAAAACAATTCATAATGTATTTTCGTTATATATCTGCTTAACTGAGTTTAGCATATCCTAACCTGATTCTATTCCCGATCATGTAGACTTAGTAAATTAACTTGTATTAATTTTTATTACAGTCATTGATCCAGTACTTAGTTCATTCTTCTGTATACGTAACTATAAACTATAGAAGAATTGCAGCCAGGTAGCAAATGAAACGAAAAACTTGATCTACTGGCTTAGTATTTATATTTTACACAAAATTTGTATTCTATGATAGCTGAAATCGTGAATGTAGGTAAAAATAGCACAGAAAAATGAAACAAATGAAAAAGTAAGAAAAATAGCGTATAATGTTAATCTGATGCCAAAAATTTTTATAATAAAATTTGAATGGGCTCAGTAAAAAGCAGAATTCCATAAAAAAAGTCAAAAATCCTTAAACACGTTCGTCTGGAAAAAATAAAAGACAAAGATAAACAAGCAAACATGCAAAAATGTACCTGCATAAGTATTAGTTTTATACAGAATTATTTAATCAATAATGAACGAACATTCTACGCAGTGTTTGTGTACATTTCTTTAATCAATTGGCGTTGGTAATAGACTGACGAAAAAGCAACCAAACAAACAGCATTAAAGCATAACTTTCTTGGCAGAGGTAAAAGCAACTAAAATTATTGCCCACAGTAACTCTAACCCTAAACTCAAATGTTACAAGTGTGTCATTTTTTCTTGTTTTTCCCATTATTGCCCACAGCAACCTAACACGAAACTCGTATTTTATAAGTGTGCCATTTTTTCCTATTTTTCCTTAATTTTGTATGCTTTTTCCTGTGCCATTTTTACCATGTCATTTTTGCAGTGCGCCAAAAGCCCATCACAAACAATTCTACAAAACAATGCTATAATAATTTATAAGGCAGAGACCCTCGAGTTCAGAGCGAACCGCAAAAACCGAAAACTGAAAAAAAACAGAACAATTTGGCCACATTTTTACTAAAATCGACGACATACATGCATCAGTTATGTATACTGGAGGCAGGGTGTTTTTGATTAATTATTATATTCTTAATGTCAAGATCATTATTAATGATGTTATCAACCGACAATTAATTTGATACTAAACTTGAAATACAGGAAATGTGAAAAGCTGGGATGCAGTCTGGATCTGAACTTTCTGCTTACACTGCAAACGCCTTAAACTACTTCAAACCTCCGTGAAAAATTCAGCCCAAAGTTCATCCCTCATTGGCCAACCAATTTCAGCATTTTCAAAGTTAGGATGCTCAGAAAAAGTGATTCCAATTAATTAAATAAATTTTTTATTTTGATGAATTTTGAACATAAAATTCCGTGAGCAATTAATTAATTATTTTAAACTTCACGTCGAGATTATTGTACGCGTCTGGTTCAAATCCAGGCAGTATGCCATTTTTTCAAATTTCCTGTTTTTCAAGTTTGATATCAAAATTTAATAAATTATGGGTTTGTAATTTCAGATTTTTGATTATTTGTTGACTTGTTTCACTTGAGTTAAGCTTAAAATTGCTGGGCCTATTATAACCATTGCGGGAGTTTAAATTTACAAGTTTTAGACAGTGTTACTACTAACGCAAGACCTGTATGCAACAAAACAGTATGTAAGTTATATAAAAATTTAAAACGAAAAACGAATTTTTTAAGCTTTATTTATGAAGAGTGTTTCTTTGTGCTTTAAGTTAAAAAATTGAAAAACAATATGTAAATCCTGCAAACTATCCACGATGAATAGAGTCATATTAATGAATTTCACTAATATTTTTTGGGAAGTTGTAAGAAAATGAAATTATACATTCTTATGGAGTGTGTTTATTACAATATATAAGTTAGTATTAAGGTTCACCGTTAAACAATGTCATTATGTAACAAATTTTGCATCATTACGTAACAATCGTTATGAATTAAAATAATGTATTATATAATAAATTAATGCAGCGTCGGTCGTGGTCTGCGGATAGGTCTTTTTGTGGTGTGGATTTGCTCTAATCATTGGACTAGGTCAGTTTCTTTCTGTTGTAGATGTGGGTCTGGCTGGCTACGGCTCAGTTTGGTTTGTTTTTGGCTGGTCTGTCTGAGGTTTGATTTATCAGAAACCTGGCCTGTTGCTGGTCTGTGTGAAACCAGACCCTAGACAGACCGGCCACAGTCTAGACTTCTAGCAGATCACATCTCTAAAGACCAGACCTCACAAACAGATTCTGAAATTCCATGATTAAAGTTCAAAGCACAATTGTTATCATACCTCTACTATCATCTCTTTCTTTCTTCGTTTTATAAATCCATACCTTCTCGCTCCTCCCCGCTCATAAATCTACTTCAGGCTAGTTTTACAAACTTCGATTTCAGACTACTCTGCATCGTAAGATGTTATATACTAGCTATATTTTGTAGTTTGTAATGTAATTTGCATGAGATGGTGGAGATACTATACTATATCATACCCTACGTAGATCAGCCTCTAGATAGATTAGTCACAGACCAAACTCCTGGTAGATCAGACCTTTAAAGAGCAGATTCCAGGCAGACCAGCCACAGATCAGACCAAGGACCCGCACCTACAACAGAAAGAAATTGACCCAGTCCAATAATTACAGCAAACCAGACCTATGCACAGACCATGACCTACCTGTCATTAGTTTGTACATAATGCATCATTTTTGTATAATGATTGTTATGTAATGGCGCGAAAATTTTTACATTATGAGTGTTAGGTAATGACGCAGAATTTGGTCAATAATGACGAGTTTTGTGACTGTTGACATTCTGCTGCATTATTACGTAATGAACCTTTTGTTAAATAATAAACATTAACGCTACTTTAATACTTACATACTACTTACTATAGTATCACATACTGCGTACATTACTACTGATGATTATCTGGCAAGCATTAACTTGCTTACTGTCAGCAAGATTTAGATGTAAACGCTTCTGCGAAACATCATTTATTTAAATAACGTGCTATTTGTGGACTTAAGAAAAAGCCTTTGATCTTGTGGATTAGTGTTTGCTGATAATTGCAACCAAAATGCGTACAAATGGTTTACTTAAGTTCCTAATTTACTGACTAGAGGCAAGCGTAGTGCTGAAATGTTTTCGGATGATATTGATTTCGGCGAAGGACATGAAGATAACAGAAATACAAAATAGGCTATAATCAAACAGACTGCGGCAAAATAAGAGCATAATAAGGAACAAAAAGTTTGGGTGTTTTGGGTGTAGGCTATAGCAGTTGTTTAAACATCCATAAAAGTGACCATTTCTCAAAGAGTTGTTAGGGCATTAAGAGATGTGGCACAAATGTATCCCGAAAGGGTTAAGAAATTACGCCATAAGGTACACTGATAAGTGTTTGTAAATGATAAACTTTAATTGGTATCTGTGCACTAACCGGCTCTGCAGAATCGAGTCGGTAAATTTGACGACACTGTAGTCTAACAAACGGTTCGTGCCTGTTGAAATAATTCATTTCAATAAAGTAAAATTAACACAGGCGCCAGACATTATAGGGTGTTCCTCGAAAACTCGGTAATTAATTTAACCATAACTTAACCTCACCTTACTCAGCTAATCTAAATCTTGGAAATAACGCGTAGAATTTGTAAGCACCTTATGACAAAGAAATTTATTAAATTAGCCCCTAGTCTACCAACATTTTAAGAACAGGAACCTTTACACAAATTATGGAAAAAGAAACTATCGTAGACTGTTATTACATTGTGTTTCTACTGTGAGTATCTTATAATCTAAATGAGCTGGTAACATAAGGTTTCTTGCATTAAAAGTAGAAGTAAGCGTCATCGTTTTCACAATAGTTACCTATTTATTTTTTGTGTAGGCAAAGTACAACAAGTATAACAGCAAACGGTAAAGTAGTCACAGTTCACCACACCATCGAGAGTTCAGCTGCATTGCACTAATCTGGAACGGTTAGACTTCGTAGTTAAGCTTTCTGGAGCAGATGCTTCACTAGATCAGATGTACCTAGAAACAACTAAGTTCAATAGTTACAATTACAAACCTTTTTACATTTTCAGATACACTTGCTGAAAGAGTGGGTCACTGATAAGTCGACCTTTTTGGCCATGTAATGAACTGAGTTGACAAACTAAATTTACGAGAGATGCAGTTTAGTACTGCTGAGTTAAAGTAGTAGGGGTGTTTAAAAATTACACAACTGCAGGTATTATCAGCAGCATTTTAATTTTCACTAATCAGTATAATCATTGTCACTGATCAACACTTTCTTATCTATGTCAATATTATCTTCTGTAAAGCAACTTCATTCAGACAGTTCGTCTCCCGCCAGCCTCAAATAATTTCGGTAACAGTAGTTGTTTGTTGCGATGTGATTCCACAGACCATACATAAAAATTGCTCTTGCAATAAATATTTTCGGTGCAGCACAATTTTACATGGTATAGCATGATACAGTAAAGTCTCTATATTAAGATGTAAATAATAAAAAATGAGCCTCAGTTTCCGGACAAAGTACATCCAAAAGTTTTGCGTTCTTTGATTCATTGACGTTTTAAATGATGTTTGATTTGCCTCTAATTAGTAAGCACCTGATACTGTTGCCAGCCGCCCTTTAGCATATACATATACATATAGTTTCACTCAGTCTAAATCTTTTTTATTGGTTATTACCCTGTACATAGAATATCACTTGGATTTTCTATAATTTTCATTTTAATATTCTTTTACTAATCATGTGTGTTACTAATAACTTAATACTTAGGTGGCCTTACATAAGACCGCTTCTTAGGTCTCCTGGAAATTTAATAATGTTGTATTTATGACTTACTTATGACTTATTTGTGTCTAACGCTAGTTATATGTAATTTATTTTAGAGTTATCGCCCAAATTTGGCACCCATTTCACAAAGTTGTGCAAGAATTGTAGTAGTGTCTGCACACTGGAAAATCAAGAGAGGTGTAAGGACACGTTAGTGAAAAACGGATATAGAAAATTGGTCTATCTCTGAAAAGTACTTATGAGGTTTAAAAATGTTCTAATCTGTTTATTATGATGTATGAAATGATTGTATGCTGATGAAAAGGTACAGAGTTGTGTCAAGATTATTAATAAAAATAGCAATAACAAGAGTGTGTCCTTATAATAGCCATGATGAAAGCGTTAATATTATTGTATAAATGACTATTATTATTCTAAGGATGTGCCAGTAAAATGTTTGATAGAAATATACATACTGCTGGAGACAGTATGTGATTATAGTCTTCTTGTACTTCTGTTAAAAGTTAAAAGTTATGTAAACTCAGAATGATAAAACACAAAAGTTATTTTAACATTTCAAGTGTAAACTATGTATTAAAACACTGTTGTTGTAACGCGTAAAATTAAAATGTAATAAATTAGTATTGCCTTCGCTAACTGTGACATTTTTTAGTTTACATGAATATTCTTATTATTATCATAGTAGTGTCAAATTTTTACTACTGTGTGTATGTACGATAAATTCAGACTTGTGTGGGCAAAACTAGTAAAATCAAGAACACCTAACAATAGCTTGCAGTAATAATATTTTAGGATTCAACATCACTCTTTGTTCTCTAATGCTGCTAATGATTTGTAATTTTATGTATGTTTTTGAATAACGTGTTCTTTAATGCAGAATTTGGATAATTAATGTACTATTAATGTAAGTGAACCATTAGCACAATAAGCCTAAATGAATTTGAATATTTAAATTTACTGTATTTTTGCTCAGAATTAGCGCAATAGAGGAGCTTGTTATTACAATGTAAACATGTAGCATCTCCTAAGATCCTCGATTCGATCGTTTTGAAGTTCTTTCGTTTATTCGTAAAGATATAGGCTGCAGATCATATAGCTGTATAACTGGAATATTATTGCTATAAAACTGAATAAGTCATCATTAAAAATCGTAAGCGAATTACCACTTACAAGTATGTTTCCATATAAATGTCGATAATAGGGACGCATGGTTCTTTATACATATTAATATTAATATTAATCTCAGTTTAATATTTCTATCATATTAAAAAAATACATAATAATACTCATGTACATTTTTAACACTGATGAAAAACATATAAAAGCGCAGCTCAATCAATCAGTTAATTCGATTCGCATACGTAAGCCTCTGGCAAAACTTTATAAAACTTTCTAAACTGATAAAAATGTTTATATATAGCCGAAAACACTGATAACGAAATTGGAAATACATGTATTAATCTTTTTATTGAGGTTGCGTAAAAAATCAGAATATTGGAGAAATGGCCTGTTTGTAAAAGTTCCTATGATAAAGAAATAAGAAATAGAGTTCGTTGCTGAGAACTGCCTTCAAGTTGTAGAAAACGACCGAACCATAACATGAGTACTAAGGTGCTTGGATCTGGCACACGTCACGTAAAATATTATATATCTCTGGCACTTCCGGTTAACTTCCGCATTATAAACGAAATTCCATCAGTGTTGGGTGAACTGCAAAACTCTGTCACCTACTCGTTATGAGGCGCAAAAAACTGATTCCACGAAACGGTAAATGGCACTCTCATAGGGCAGATCTGTTTGAAAAGTGTGATCCACTTAACAGGTATATTTTGTGTGAGGGGAATATGATACGCGATGGCTGCGATACGGTCTGTGTAATGGCCGTAGGTCTGTAGTATCTCCATCATAAAATTTCAGCCTCGTAAGATGAAGACTCTGGAAAATGTGTTAATGTGACAACAACAACATGTCTAAGCTTTAATGATAATGCATTTGGTACCGGACCAAAAAAGCTCAAAAATCCTTTTGTCTGACTTTGCATTTTCTTTTGTTCTTTTCTTTCACCTGTGGATAGGTCACATTGGTGACTTGAAATATTGAGTCTTTTTCATTTTTGCTGTGGGTTTTATGTTAATTACACTAGTGCTACTTAACTATCGTGTGAGGTGTCCCACAAGGGAACAAAAATCCTTTTGTCTGTCTTTGCGTTCTCTTTTGTTCTTTTCTTTCACCCGTGGATAGGTCACGTTGGTGACCTGAAATATTGAGTCTTTTTCTTTTTTGCTGTGGTCTTATGTTAATTAGACTAGTTCTACTTAACTATCGTGTGAGGTGTCCCACAAGGATCGAATTTAGGCCCGACTCTTTTTCTCTTGTGAATAAAATGTGTGTGTAATGTTTAAAATGCACATAATTTTTGTGTGCACTTATACGTATTTATCACGTAAACGCCGTTCATTTTTACAGTGCTTCATAATTATGCACACAAAGTGTAATAAAGCCACTCGCGAAAATGCTGTAATAGGCTGTTTACGTCAGGCAGTCGCGCTGCATAAATTCGTAATCACGTAACTTATTTATGGCTTTGAAACATGCGCGCGTGTGTTCATGCAGTCACTGTTGCCATATACGTCCGTGGGTGATCTCCAGAGAAAATACGCCATTTTTATCACCTGTCAAACGGCCTTCAAATTGTGTTTTTAATTTTGAAAACAGTTGTTGTTCTGGTCATTGGGAACAATTTTGTTACTCGATATCGCTCATACTTAGCAAGAGCTATTACTTGTAATTTGCTTGTTATTACAAATCGTTTAGCATCGATCAGCGGCGTGTGACAGAACTGTTGTATTGAGCTATAATAGTTGATGTTCACTCCCTGTAGTAAAGCTATGGTCAAGGCAACACAGGCAGGAATTTACCAAGGGAATTTACCTGCCGCTTCGCATTGTGAAATTTGTAGCGTGGCTTCCCTGTACGACCTCACATGCATCTAAAAAAGGTAAGTGATTGATGATTATATATCAATACATCAAACAGATCAATATTAATATCATAGAAAAGTACTACTTGTTTTTCGTAGTTGTTTAAAAATTTCATCGTTAAGCGCTTCATTTAAGTAATACTTTAAATAAATTGTTCATTTATTAATCGTCGTTTATTAAACCACTAAATGGTACAATGTTCTACGAAGCCTGGCATACATGTCACACATTTTTCTGTTCCAAAGCTACGGAATTTAATTCTGTTGTAAGCTACGTCTCGCCTATGGTTGATCTGAATTTTTTTCTGAAAATACATGAATGCTAGTAATAGGCCGCCATTCGCACGAAGCAGTTCATTAAAAAATACATTTACCATTAATTAAGTAATTAGGTAAACAAACAAACAAGCAAGTAAGTAAGTAATAATATTTTTCAGGTGTGTAATTAAGTACAATGTAATTAAAACGTGATGTAAACACGTTCACTGAAAATTAATTATTCGGACATAATTTACAGTAGAACAATGTTAAAGTACTATTAGCGATTTTGATTTAGTGTACAAATATTTCGCTCTAATAAATAATGATTTCGTTTAGGACATAGTCTAGAAATAACACCTTAAGTAACTCAAAACTTATTTCCAAGGTGGTCCCGATTATTATTGATACCTGCATGTTACTTCGACAAAACCCCCGATCGAAGAACCAGCGGTACCATTTTTTAAGTCTTTGTATGACTCGGTCAGGAGATGAGCGGGCGACCTCCCGGTTGGGAAGCGAGCACGCTACCACTGAGCTACGCCACGCAGTAAATATACTGCACATCAAATGAAATAAAGGGAGGGATGAAAGCTTTGATTTAATTAATATGCTATTTCCAAGAAAATCTGTGATTTTTTATCTATTTCGTGTTTGACCCGGGCAAACAAAGAAAAACGTCATCTAAAAATTGTATACTAATAAATGGGGGACAAAATTCACTTCCCAAAAATAACGTTTAAGTGAAGCTAATTGCTCTTTCAACAACACTTATTTAGCTGGTAACGCAATTCATGAATCGATAATTAATAATACCAATGGAGAAAAAGTGTTTTCTTACTGAATTTATTAAAACTCCAAAAAATTTTCACAAAGAATATGGCAAATTAAGATTTTTATGTCGATCCGCATTTATTTTTCCATTGCTATTTAATACGAATTTTGTTTTATTCAAGTTCATTTATGTGGCAAACTGTTTGTTTAACTCATTTAAGTCGCTACTAATCAGATTTCACGATAATTCATAAACGCAATGCAGCCTTATGCCAAACGCAATTGCGTCATTCGCACGAATAAGTTTAGCGTTATCGATACAAATGTGGTTTATTTGGCAAGAAAATCGAGTCAGACCTTAATTCGATCCTTGTGGGATCTCTGGCATGATATTCGAAAGCAGACTGATTCATATCCAATTTAAGAAATTATCATCCATGCACGTAATTAGATTATCAAAACTGCTGTTTATTCGCCAAGTGACCATGCATGATGTGAGATTATCAGCTGAACAGTGATACTATGCCAATTCTGCTGTAAACTGATAATAATTGCTTTCAAATCTGATTATATTTTGATCATTTGCCCTTCAGTCATAGGAAATTTACTGAATCTTGATCTGGGCCTTGAGTTTTTGACCTTTATGTTCGCAAATATAAAAACTGCAAAGTGCGTCGAAGACGATGTTGGTGACAAACTTGATTGATTTGATAAGTTCTAGACATATCTCAGAGAAAATAAAATTCCTATGCTTTTTGGTCCAGGACTTGATCCAAATCGCTACACTTCTGTACGCGTTATTCTTGTTGTTGAAAACCGCCGAAAGCTTTGCCAGTTTGTAATGGATCGTCATGAAATTTCGGTCAGACATACTAGAATGAATTCTGCATCAACTAATCAGTTGGATTTTCGATTCGCCATTTTAAATTCAAAAAGACGGCAATAACGTCATTTTCGAAAAAAGCTTAAAGCTCAGTCAATTTGCAATTGATTGTTATAATACTTTGCGGGAATTTACTAGAATGAAAACTGCATCGGCTGACGGAGTTGGATTTTTGGTTTGCCATTTTTAATTCAAGACGGCAGCTAGAACATTATTTTCAACGGATGAAACTTTAAAAGAATATACTAGAAGGAATTCAGCAGCGACAGTCAGAGTCCGATTTTCGATCATCCATTTTAAACTGAATATGGCAGCAATAACATCATTTTCGAAAAAGCCTACGGCTCCACCAATTCGCAACGGATTATTATGAAACTTTATAGGAACATACTAGAATAAATTCACAGAATTGGGTTTTTGTCTGCGGTAAACCTAAACCTAACCCTAAACCTACAAACGAGAATACTAGAACAAATTTCGCATCTATTGACAGAACCAGACTTTTGATCCACAATCTCGAGTTCAGTCAATGAGTCCCTCGACCAATAGTTCGAGTCGAACTTGTCAAATTTAACATTCAGTTGTTAAGTGAATGTAAGTAAAATAGCACAGGAAAAAATAGTAGAAATGGAAAAGTAGGAAAATGGTACGTATGTTACTGTGCTGCAGATAATTTTAGTAATAAAACTAGAATAACATGAGTCTGTTATTCTCCGCCAAGATCGAAAAAACCTAAACATGTTCGCCTGATTCTTTTAATATAAAAAAACATAAAACAAAGACAAACAAGTGAAAGTGCAAAAACATGCCCGTGTAAGTATGATATAGACTAGCAAACGACTCGCAAAATATTTTGTTCATTAAGCAGAATTATAATCGATAATTTACGAACATTTCACGTGGTGTTTGTCTACATTTCTTTGGCCATTTGGTGATGGTAAAATAGATCGGCAAATATATGAGTCATCTTATGAGGCTATGTACATGTATAATCAAAGGTTATGGACAGCGTTACAGTTTTCCTGGAATTAACACGTAGTTGTTTGTCTTGCTGGAGATAATAAAAAGTATTAATTGCCCTATCTTGTAGCCAAGTCCTGCTTTTTCCAAAAACTCTCTCTGAGACGCCGACATAGTGCTTCACAAATATTTTTTCTACATGGCGCTTGGTCCAACCTTGTGAAAAAACAGAAATAACAGGAAAAAGCGCCCATTTTTGCAGCTTTCAGCCCCTCCCCTATCCAGGAATCTGCCTCAAAATAAATCTTTTCTCTCCTTTTTCCAAAGAGCAGTAACACTCCCTCTGAGACGCCCACGTAGTGCTTCACAAATACTTTTTTCTTCATGGTGTTTGGTCCAGCATTGTGAAAAAACAGAAATAACAGGAAAAAGCGCCTATTTTGGCAGCTTTCAGCCCATCCCCTATCCAGGAATCTGCCTCAAAATGAGCGTTTTCTGTCCCAGACCCATGTTATTCACACAAAGTTTCGTGGAAATCTGTGGTTAACTCTGTGGTTAACTATTCAAAATATAACTCGCGGATATAACTCGCCGCTATAGATATGTGCATGTTAATTTATTAGAATAATTATAAGCTATGAAGTGATACATGTATTTCAGAGAATTATTGACGTCTGTAGATCAAACAAATTTGCGTGCGTACGGATATCCTATTAAAAATGCGAAGCAAATATTATCAGTGTATAGGATAGCAAAATTAATTATTAAAACTTTTTTGAAAGCATTAAGACAGTGCTAAAACAGTATTAAAGCAATAATAAAACAGTATTACGACAACGTATTAGAGAAATAAAGGATTCAACTTAAATGAAATGGGATACTATTAAAACAAGCGCAAAAGAGTACTAAGGTAATTAAATATTAAATATCCTTATTATCCTGTTAAATATTCTTAATATCCGTTGTACATATTATCAAAGATTACTTTTAATATTGTTAAAATATTTTATTCTAGGATTGTCGAAAGAAGCGAGG
>JAQGDQ010000192.1:390379-412281 GCA_030141605.1 Tubiluchus corallicola
TTGCGTGCTGACTTTTGCAAACATAAGCACTTCAATGCTCGCATTACGTGGCGTGAAACGGAAAAGGCAAAGACATTAATTTGACATCACAATGTGGTTACTCGTGATGTAAAGGAAATGCATATTTCTGTGTCAGATTCCCTAAAATCAGTAGTGAATAAATTTGTGTTAAGCTGCTTTAGGATGACCTTTCCCTCTTGGAAGTGCTTGTCCTGTTAAAGGAAAAAATCAATTTGTGCTAGAAAATTTGGTTGAGAATAGTTTTTCTTATAATAACTGTGGCAGCTGAGTAGATAGGTGTTGTGCAAATTGTGTATTATTGTTTTAACTGCACACAAAATTACTTACAGTAGCAGTCAAGACAGTAATATATTGCTCATATTTAAAAAGCTTGCAGTTATATAAAATCCAGCTAATCCACTACACTGCACTACTGCGCTAAACTACAGAAGCTGTAACTGCTGAACAAGCTAACAACTAAACTGTCTAAATTTTTTTTATTGACTTGTGTCTTTTGCTTAATTGTCTGATGTTTTTGTATTTAAATGTAAATTTGTGTACGATTGATTGCGTCATATAACGGTACTTGAAATGTGCGAGCAATAACAGATAGGATGAATGGTGACAGTGGGGAGCGTGGGCAGTGACTGTGGGTGTTAATAAGTATTACGGCAATTTATTGAGGCAATTAGTGGAGACAAAATATCATATGTTTATTCTGTAGCTTGAGTGGGTAATCAATAGTAAAAAACTGATAAATTCATATTGTCGAAAGCTGATCTCACATTGTAAAAATATTTCTTCCTCACAAACTTAATTCTTTAGAACAATATTAACTGAAACGCAATACGCCCATCATTGGGAATCGTAGGTCACAGCCTAGACATTTGCACTTATTTTGAGATACATCTTCGAGCAAAGAAAACACCTGTGTATTTTATCTGTATGGGTGTTATTTTGCTAAAAATACGTTTATATCTTTTGCAGGATATTGTCGTAGTGTGAGACACGAAACTGCAAAACTGCCAAGCAGACTCTCGGTATCCAACACAAATCCTAATGGCCGATGTATCTGATGGTCTGTTCAAGGCAATTTTGTTCTTATCTCTTTTCTGTTATACATCGTGGGGCCATCTGTGGAATAGAAAGCTGCCATTGTACAATACAAATGACGTTGATTTATTTTTTAACCGTAGTACCGAACATCCTCGTCATCACCAAAGAAAAACTGTACAACAAGCTAATAAAAATTCGTTGTACAACGTTAGGAATATATATTATCCGCAATTAGTTCACGGTTCTCCAGATAAAAGGACAAACGCTCGACAAATACCATCGAGGTACATCAATGGCAAATCTAATGTCGTTACATTGACAGACGAAGGTGGAGAACTAGTTGCAGAAATTAGGCCGAAGTATTACTCACCATTTACCGTTCACGCATTGTTAGACAATGACGTCCAGGCAAAATTTACCGTTAGAAAAAGAATGATATGTAAGTACAATTTATCAGTCTATGGATGGTTTGTGTGAATAAAATTCAATTCATCTAATAGTATGCGAGTCAAAAACTGTGTTTCTGCATTGTCTCAGGATCCTCTGGCATTACAGTCATCCGACTCTTTTCTGTTCGGGAGAATATCGGCTATTCAATCATGCTATTTGCTTAAGCATTTATAAATGATTTAACTGGACAAAATTAAGAAATACGCCTTTTTCAGGCACTCCAACTTAGCTTACCAAGTAGCTTAGTCTGGTGTACACTTGCATGATCGTTCACACTATTTTATTGAATTCCTGCTTGCTACAGCCCAAGGAACTGTTTGCATCTTATACAATAAAAAATTTAACGTAGATACAAATAACTTAAAATGGTTTAATTATTGTTAAGATAACATTTTAAGTCAATGCAGAAGCTCGTTGGTGTGATTGTTTCCATTCTGTTCTGTTAGCTCTCACTAAAGTGCCTTTCGATCAGCACTCGCAACAATACTGGCAGAAAAACGCAAAAAGGAATTCACTTTATTCAGCGTCAAGAAATGTAAAACGTGAAAGTGATGCTATAGGGTCAGATGGTATTAAAAGTAAACAATCGGTTAAAGATCGATCCTTGCCAAATGCGATTATACACAAAATTACTTGAGACAAAGTTGTCAAAAGGAAAAATGATAAAGATTTAAGTAAAAAGGTTGAGGAAAGTGGTCTAGAAAATTTAAACATCGAACACTTGTATGGATTGTTTGTGCTTGAAGTATTTAACGATTAAATTACAAAAATACAAACGAGAGGCAAACTACTTACACGGATTGCTTCACTCATTATTTCGGTGATAAATGATCTATCTAGGTGGAGCAGTTTTGTTTGGAAAGATGATTCAGAAGAAGATTTTTAGTTTGTAAAGGTAGTTCGATTTTTGGTTTGGAAAGATAATTCAGGAAGAAGATTTTTAGTTTGGAAAGTTAGTTCTGCAAGAAGATTTTTAGTTTGGAAAGATAGTTCGGTAAGAAGATCAGCTTGTTTTTTTTTGAGACTCGGGAAAAACATTTCTGCGAAACTGATAAATCCGAAGCCTCTGCAGCTGGTTTCTAATATCAAGATGGGCAACAAAAATATAGAAAGTGCAGATTTCACTTTTGAGACGTTCAAGCACACAGAATGACTGCCAAGAATAAAAAACAGCTAAGGTTTTTGCAACTAAATATATAAAATGTCAAAATACCCAAAATTATGTGCTTCTGCATCTATGTGTTCAGAATTCAGGGTAACATGTATGTTCCGGATGTCAACGGTAGGAAAACTTTTGACGAAATAGTTATCAATAACGCTTCCATACGCACCAGAATAAACTATTTACACTGGTGTTTTAGAAGGAAGTAGCAATTATGGTTTAAAACTTTGCAGTGTCCTAACTAAAAGTCGCCAGATTCTGAATTATCATTATAAAAGAAACGTTTTTCCAAATAATGATAATGATGATTGTAATAATAATGATGAAAATAACAATAATGATGAAGATAATAATAATAATGATAATGATAATGGTAATGATAATGATGATGATGATGATGATGATGATGATGATGATGATGATGATGATGATGATGATGATGATGATGATGATGATGATGATGATGATGATGATGATGACGACGACGACGACGACGACGACGACGACGACGACGACGACGACGACGACGACGACGATGACGATGACGATGACGATGACGATGACGATGACAATGACAATGACAATGACAATGACAATGACAATGACAATGACAATGACAATGACAATGACAATAATAATAATAATAATAATACCAACAACAACAACAACAACAATAAATAATAATGCCAAGAGGCATTATAGCCTCAATAGTTTTATAGACTACCAGCAATTATGTCCTTATTACACTTATAGCTGACAGCATCCTCTATTACACCAAGATTATTAGATTTTCAGTTATTAGCACTGCATATTGTGGCTGTAAGCTTATGATGTTTTTAATCATTACTCAGCAGACTTGCGTGTCTACATCCGTACTGTAATGAGCTCAAATCTGATTTGTTATCTCCTTAAGAGTATTTTCATGTCATAATCCCTAGTATTTTGATGCAAAGTGTGCTGATCACTTTTGAGAAGTTTCCGGGAGCCGAGGAAAACGAATTTTTTGGCGACACTTCAATCAACAATATAATGGTCGGATTTTGTACAGATCTAAATAGATCTACGATGTAGAGTAAAAAATGCTAGCAGTGGTTTGTTAGAGATATTTAAGAAAAAACGCTTACATGAACAATTTTCCTCCAACTAAAAATAAATGACATTTTCATATTCGATGTTTATGGCGATTCTCAGTTTAGTGACCATAAATTCAAAATTTCAAGTATGTTTCAAGTTTATCAATTTGTGCAGAGCAAACGGGGGAGGGGGGGCTTGTGTGTGAGGCAAAATGCATTGTAAAAATGTTATGAAACCATTCGACATTTTTTTATATATTTTTTTTTATTTTGCCAACAGTGCTGATTTCACATTCAACTAAAGCTGAAGTAAGTTTGACACTGCTAGTGCAATGTAAAGTAAATTGTATTGATGGACAAAACATTATATGGATGGACAAATCATATCCAAAAATGCTAGAACAAGACGAACTTTTTAGGTTTTCGGAATTTTGAGCAGATAAGGTCGAAACTCAAGATCAGTCTAACAATATTCACATATAATGGGCTTGGGTGGACAAGGTGGTCAAGGTTATAAATTTTAGAAAATGTAATGTAATAGTATGGTTCTTTTGTGAGAGATAAATATTTTGAAATACAGCAAATAAAAGAAAAAGTAATAACACTATGCATGGTGACATCATGCCATCTTGGAGATCCAAAATCGCTAAAAGTCGTGTAATGCAAAATTTAAACGGCAGTAAACAAATTATTAAAAAATATTCAAACAAAATTTCTCGCAATTCCAGTGGGATTTGAGATACCAAACATGGTTGCTGCAGCAAACAGACACCGGAAGAAACCTTTAGTGGACAGAAATGGTTTGAAAACGTTTCCACTATCAAATCAGCGTAACTTGTTGCTCTTACGACAATTGCAGAGAAAAATGAAAACCAGTGGAGGAAGGTAGTTTGGAGCAAAATAAGGTAATAAACGTTTTATTAAAGAAAGGCTGTCCCTGTCTAATAGCTTACTAAAAATGAAAGTATTAGATATGCATTTCTAAATTATTCATTTAGTTTTAAAATTTATTTGAAAATTAATTTTAATTTATCATTCTTTAAATTAACTTAATTAGCATCTTTTCAGTTTATCAATCTTTTAGTTTGTATATTATTTGTAATTTTCATAGTGCATGTTATTAGTATGTTATTAGTGTTAGTGTAATTTTTGTTATTTATATAACATTTTTGTGCGCAGAAATAAATTTTAAAGGGTGGGTGGGTGAAATCTGTAGTACGATAGGTTTCTGGAAATAAAGATCAATCTAAATTAGCAGCTGTGGATCAGGTAGTGGAAATCAACTTGTTCAAAAGAGATCAGCTAGCTAGTGGCTTCTTTATTAGCGCGAAAAATGAATGCCGTCAAGCACATTGCCTCCTTGACCTTTTTGACAAAGATGTCTGGTGTATATGTCACTTTGTAAGTTCTTTGCTGAACGCCGCAGGGGGTATTAAACTATCAAAATCACATTGGATTATCTTCGATTAATAGACGCTTCTAGCCGAAGTTTGCCAATGCGATGATGTGGAACTGAACGCTCCCAGTTGAGTGAGCAGCAAAGAACTTATCATTAGTCATCTTGGACTTTCAGTTTCCGTTTTGTAGGATGAAAATTACTACTAGAGACTGGTGGACTGCCCACTTCCTTCCTTAATCACGCATTATTTTTTAGGAATTAACAAAAATATTGGACTGCTCTCCACTTTTAGTGGAGGCAGGGCGGATGGCACCGCGGCCTACACCGTGCGGCATGTCTCAACTAAGTCAATGCCAAACCAAAACCAAAATCAATAATAAAATCAAAATGACAATTTATTATAAAATATTACAAATAGCTTACCGAACAGAGTAGAATAGAGCAAAGCCTGTGAAAAGTGAACAGAACTGAGATGAGACGACCACTGACCAGGATCTACAGCAGACCTACCCCTTTTTAAGCTCAGGTGTGCACGTGACTAGTGGCTCCCACTAACACAAGGTCAGAATAAGAGTCTATGTGTTAGTTAAAGCCACGTTCACACGCACACCTGAGAAGTCTGCTGTATTCCCCTGCCAGTATTACACTATCTCATCACAGCCCTGCAGTACAATATTATAATGGACCGGCATGAATAGACCGGCAGTTGAACCCGTGACCTCCTAGGTGGGAAGCAAGTACGCTATCATTGAGCTACGCCACCCGGTGTAAAATGTATTTGTAATATGTATAAATATTTGTGTAAAAAGCTGCTAAATAACGAAAAGGAAAACTAAAACACAATAGTCCAATATTCGCAAACCATAAGACACAAAGCTAGTGCGACGATATGTGGATTGCACCATTGTTTGTAAACAATCAGAAGAAAGGCCTTGGGTAAGCAATTTTAGACAATTAAAATGATTCGTTGGCTTTCAAAACGTTCCAACAAAATGTTTACTGAAAGGAATCAAAACTATGTTCAAATAACGGATTAGCGTAATTTGAACATGCGAACATTAGTCAAGTTTTCTGTCGTTGAAAAAATGCGTTATCTTTATGGTAATGAGAAAGAAGCAAAAAACCAGATGCCCTTTAAACATAAAAGCCGTATCTGAAAATTAAAGGCCTAGATTACCCCCACCAGACAATGAATTTTTTTTATGATTATAATTATGATTACATAAATACATCATAGTTATTATTAAACAAAAGAATCTTACAAATTAAATAACTTATCTTTATTGACGAATTTCGATCGCGTGCATTGCCGGAAAGATCGCCACGTTTCGCGTGTTTGGCGCTAGTGAGCGAGAATGACGTACGTAGTGCAGAAAGCGTCTTTGGTTACCGATTTTTGTTGTCGGTTCTTTGGTGACCTCGTACTGTACTGATAATGTCATTCGTTTCGCCCAACGAAAAATAGCGGTTCTTCAAATTTAATACTGCTAACAACAAAGTGATTAGAAATGTAAAGAAACAAATTTTACAATAGGTTGATAACAAAATAAATTGAATATTTCGTAATGAGAGTAGGATTTTAAGTTGTAAAAGCTTATACTATAGTGAGGGTTTAGTTTGTCTTTAATGTCAGTGTCTGACTATAATCAACATAAAGACTTTTCGATTGCTTTATGCATACCCATATTGTAGTCGAAACTTGTGATAAAGGCAGTAAATCTCATCTCTTATATCTCTGAGTGGGCGATATAGCCCTGTTTGTTGTTAGACTTCATTTTCTACATCACCAGTCAAACGAAGTAACTTTCTGCGGTCACTCGACATCTCTTTAAGCTTGTAAATGATGCAAACCAGAAATTTTCTGCTCCAATCAATTCTCTGCTCCGTGTTAATGTTTCACGCGTGCGCTTCGTTTATACTAATCTAATATTTTTCGGGAAGAATTTCACGCATGCTTAACATACCCCAAACTTAGGCTACGCCCGCTTTTACAAGTTCTAGCAGCCTCAACAAGATATGTGTTAACTGTCTTTTTAAAAGCAATTTTCTATATAGATGCTGTTATTTCAAGTTACTACTAGAAATAAGCTACAGTTATGGTCACAAGCTAGCTGCCAATTGTACTTACAATTACTTTGCAAAAGTAGTACTAGTAGACCATTAGCCAGACTAAATATCGGTTTCATCTCAGGGGGAGAAAATTGCAGTTTATTAATTTCTTATACATTTCTAGATTTTGTTTTTAAATGATAAACCTTGCCAAATGCTAGCTTATTGCTGATACGGGCCAATTTCTGGGAAGCCTCCAAAAAGCCATATTAGGGCAAATTTTTGCATGGTAAAAAGGGGCTACACAATGTTGTAACCATGTAGGTATTAAACGCTTACTTTGTTTAGTATTATGCTATAAACTGTTGCAGTCAACTGCAGAGTAGTAGAAAAACATTTTAAGTGGCCCGTCATGATGTACTGCCCTAAGAACTGTCCGATCTCAGAATAGCCCAAAAAGGTATTTATTGAGACCCTGTTCATTTTTCCTAGGAATGTTTTTTCCTACTGTGAGTATATATCAATGCAGTGTACTACTCTCAACATTGTTACACAAAGTCCCAATATTAGTGGTTATTCAGAGTGTGGCAGAAGTTGGGCACGGGACATTTAGGGAAACCACACCCGAAAAGCTACGTTTGCTTAAATATATTGATGTTCAAATAGAACGTTTCACTACCAACATCAGTACCATGTAGGTAACCACAGCGATTATCAAAATAATACATTGCATTCATTTTTATTGGACAATTATTGCCAAATTCGCGATACAACACCCCCATCTCATTCGATTGTAACTAAAAATATGTTAACAGCCAACTTTTAAAGCAGCCTTTTTATTTTTAGCACCTTAAATCTTTCCAGTTTATGCAATGAATAATGGACGAGAAAGAGGGTAATAATAGAAATTTGATACTCGGAAAACATATATTTCTTAATACTGTCAGTAGATTACATTAGGGGTTTTTAAATGAAAGCATAGTGTGATACCAAATGCCGCGGAACAATACCACAAGGCTTGCATCTCCCTCTCTCTCTCTCTCTCTCTCTCTCTCTCTCTCTCTCTCTCTCTCTCTCTCTCTCTCTCTCTCTCTCTCTCTCTCTCTCTCTCTCTCTCTCTCTCTCTCTCTCTCTTTCTTTCCCTCTCTCTCTTTCTTTCTTTCTCTCTATCTCTTTTTGTCTCTAACCTGTCTATCTGCTACATGTTACATGTCTGTTTGTATGTCTGTATCTTTCTATCTACTTACCAATCCACCTGTCTGTCTACTGCCTACCTACCAGTTTACCCATCTACCTGTTAGGTTGTTACTTATCTATCTAATATTTATCTATCTATATTAGGCACATATTTGTTTACTTGCCTACCTAGTTACCTATCTACCACTTGCCTGCTACCTGCCTGGCTAGCTCTCGCTCTGTCTTTTCTCTTGCTTAAAGTAATTTAATAAGTGTTCAAAAAAACAAAAGCACAAAATATAACATATCCAAAACTTAGTGTAAACCTAAGACGAGTAAAGAAAATGTTATTATTTTGTAATCTGTGCAATTTTAATAATGATTATTATTATTATTAAATTCGCACATATATTTTATTTTATACATTTCAGACATAAAGCAAGAATAAAATCAAAGCACGAGTAAATACGCACAGAATTAGTTTTCAGAAAGCGTAGTAATCTTATTTACAAGAAAATGTTAGTTAGTGTGGGTATATAAGATTGTTTGCGACGACCTAAAATGTCTGATTTAAAATTGTATGAGTGTTGTACAGAAAGTTTCAAGAGAGGCTACTTCTGGGACTAAATACAGCTTTTCTACATATGCAGGAAAAGCTAGGTACATTGTAGCTAACATAGGTTACATATGGCTACAGCGAGTAGGAATACTAAAGAGCCCTCTAATGGCATTAATAACAGTTAATGTGCATTGCCGCATTGTTTCAATGTTTCCTTTATCATCTTTAAACCAGGGACTAATCACAAATCACATCGTTAAATCACAATAAAGCTGTGTACAAATGCTAAAAATGCCTTCTCTTAATATCAACAGAACAGTTTTTAAATGTCCTAATAATAAAATTGAATGTTTCACATAATAAACCACGTTCATCATTAATATCAAGATTATCATGTAATGCGTTGGTCAATATATGACCCAATTGCTTCTGATCATTAACAATCTTAATTACCTGATTTGTGCAATAATACCAATAGTAAAGTAAACTAACCTTAAAGACAGAAAGACCACAATGTAATGCTTCCTAAACAGCTTCATGTGGTTAATTCTATGAAATGCTTTACTAACACCCAAGAAGCAAATGTAAAACGGAGTGATGATTTAATATTTACATACCAACGAAGCTAGAAAATATACGTGTACGAAAATTCTTACAAACATTTTAATGAATGCTGGCCTAGCAAGGAACTGAGATTTAGGTTACAGTCCTCTTCCAAAATAGCATTTTCAAGAACACATATTGTCTTAGAAACATATTGCCCTCTACTACATGCATTATAGTCGTCTAAACCTTTCTAAGGTGTATATTAAAAACCGACGTATCCCGGAAAGGTTTTTGGCAAATGCTAAATAAGGTCACCCTCACAAATTGCGGCCAAAATGACATCCAAAATAACACCTCCAACGCGGATGGATTCAACTAATTATGAAAAAGCAAGTAAAACAAAGTTGTTCCTACGCTGTATAATAATTAGTACAATTAGCAGTTTTTGAAAAGGCGCCTAACAAGCCGTGATGCAGGAAACTGTGTAGATTACTGTGATGACTGTTAATTATGATACTTTGTCAAGTCTCCTCTAGGTGGCTCTAAAAATAATAAAGTTGTCATAGCAACGGTACAAGTGAACTAGCTCGTTATTATTATTTTTCTCAAACGCCGCCAAGCTGGTTGAAGCTGCATTAGCAGCGGCTTATATTATTATATTATGCTGCACACTCGCAAGCAGAAAAACAACATAATAATTTTTAATATAGCGTGCTTCAGCTTTCTATTGGCAAATTTATTATATAATACCAATTTGCTGTGTCATTTTTACTGAAATAATTGAGGCGCAAAAACTGCACATCCAACGTGTATGAAGCTTTGCTTCTACTTTTGCATCGAATTGTTGATTAAAAGAATAATGTATAATATAAGTATTATGTTTTTAAAAGTAGTAAGAACGAATCGGATGTAGAGAGTGTTCGGTATCCCTATCCTGACCCCTGAGCCCCGAACTTTTCCTAAACCTGAACCATGGATCTTATTCGTTCAATCCTGTCCCGAACCCCGTTCCCGAACTTCTCCTCCTCGTGTACTCGGAACGACCCGGAACTCGACCCGGAACTTTAAAAGTCTGTAATGTTTGGAAAACAACGTTAACTTCAGGTTTTTTTAAAAATCGAATGAGAAAAATGAGCCTTTTACCAAATTAGTCGATTATTACTTAATTGATTGTTCATTCATTTGTTTGTTCATTAATTTCTTTCCGCAGCTTAGCCGCCTGCCACCGTCACTCACACCCAATAAATTCTTTCACCAATCCATACACTGTCAATTAAAATGCTACTTAACTACCATGCTATTAACCCCTAACGCTTCCCAACCACTGTGTTTTCAACGACTAACACTGCCCAACTACTGCGCTATCAACCACTAACGCAACCCACACACTATGCTATCAACCGCTGGCACTACCCAACCATCGTGTTTTAAACCAGTAACGCTATGCAACTACCATGACAGCAACCAGTAACGCTACCCAACCGCCTCGACATCCACCCAGTCACCACTAACACTACCTAATTACCACTCTTATCAACCACTAACGCTACCCATCTACTGTGCTATCAACCACTTACGCTACCTAACCACTGCGCTATCAACGACTAACACTATCCAACCCTATGCTATCAATCACTAACGCTACCTAACCACCATGCTATCAACCTGTATTGCTACTCGCCCAACAATAATCAATAATGTGCACATTTTCCACGTAATGTTGTAATAATTATGGGAATGAAACATAATTTCATGGGATATTTTGCTAGTGTTACAAGATGTTGACTGTTTAACAAAATTTTCATTTTTTGGACAGTTGACTGGATAATAATCAGTAGACTGTTACACTTTTTCCGTAAATCTGTCAGACTTTCATTATGTTTAAAGTTTGTTGTACATCACATTTTTTAGGTGTTGTTAAAGTTGTTTTAATAGTTCCAAAGTGACATTTGCTGTTATTATGTTGTTTAGAAGGACTTGGAATTCCTTACATGGTGAAGGAAAAAAATCGAAATTCTTGGATCTCCCAAACGTATGATTTTAACAAGTTTGGCAGAGGCATTCGCAGCAACGCGTTGGCCATTTTTCAGCTTGTAGACGAAAACTGACGGGAAAAGGAAATTTAAATCAAACAGCTACTGACGCCTCACCAAAACTCAGCCTTCCAGTACTTGTAGGTCTACTTTAGTTGCAGTTCGTCTTCATGTTTCATTTGAAAAGGAGAAAATTCTTGGGTTACTTATAACGATAAGGCAAGTACGAAATACAGAATATTTTATTTGCGCCAATAATATAAAAACACCTAAAATAACAAGTAATATGACAGCCAAGAGAGAGGGTGGCGAAAAGACCGAACGGTAATCTGGTCTACCACCCCCTTAAGGTTTGATACGAATGCTTTCGGCGATGAAAATTTGAGTAATAATTGCAGACGTCGGAAGACAGCTTGACTCTGGAGTCTGCATTGGGTAGGTTTGCATGCGATTATGGTGTAAGGTACCATTTTCAGGTACATGTATTAGGCCTGTAGAAGCACCATTTATCTCTAATTAGGGGCCGGTTTCACAAAGCCATGACCAGGTTAACGACATCATTATTACAGGCTTCTGCCTTGTTACAGGTAATAACTCCTGTCTATATAATTATGTATCTCAGTGTATAGTTTTTCCATTCAAATGTGGATGCGCGTAACATCAAATGTGGCAACAATGATATTGATTCTGTGACGAGTAGCGACATGTGTGCTTTAGATCATTCAAATGTGACTTAGCGATCTAACGCGACAGGTTGGAAATTACAACTATACACATTTTTATTATTTCGTTAGTTCAAATTTACTAATTTTTGGCCAAAGTTTACCATTCCCCATACACAAGAAATTAGTTCGTGAAATGGATTGGGATTATGGTTAGGATTAGCATTACGGTTAGAGTTAGGATTGGGGTTAGCCCGGTTAGGGTCACCGTTAGGGCTAGGGTTAGGGTCAGGGTATTTAAATTGTGTAGGGAATTGTAAGCTCCCATATTTTTCATCTATGTAACTGTTGATTAGGCGTGAAAATACCAAAAGCCTTTTTAATGGTATATGCATAGGGGAAATAAGAATGCCGTCATGGTTCAATGCAAAAAGAACACGCCTACGGGGTGGCCTGGTAGTCAGATTTCGGGGAAGATTTGCATGCTCTTGACAGCTAGGCTACGCGTATGAACTTGTTGGCTTTGTTTTAAAACGTTATAACGTTTTGTATCTGTCATGTTTTGTTTGTTATGTGTTTGTTTTTGCTGTCATTCTGTCGTGAGTTGTGTAAGTTTTCGTTTTTTAAATAAAACTACCTCTTTATATGTATTCAACTTATCGCAGGCCATTTCTCATGTCCAGCAAGAGAAGCCACGGCTTTGAAAATAGACCAAGGATATCAATGATTCCTTGTAATTAATAAACGTGTTTTACAAATTAATTTCGACTGAGTTTTGCATTGTAAACTGCGAGCGGCAACAATGGTTAGCTGTCTAAGTATTTAGCAAAAACGTGTGTTTATCTTCAGGTTCTAGCAAATTAAAAAAACAATTACAAACTATATTTTCTTCAATTTTGAATTTTTGTAACATTTGTATGACCTATTTCACGACGTGGCCAGACGAATTTTACGAACAGATTTTTTTGTAATCGAATATAATGGTCCTAACACGCTTTCGTAGAATTTGAAGTGGCTGTTTTCTATATTTGGATAACCAGTTGTCACATTTGGATGACCTATCCCATGGTCAAAAGAAAGTTTGTATTGTCACATTTCGTTATTCTATGTTAGATTTGATATTATGAACGTTCACATTTGACTGAGAAGACCTAGTTTTTCATGTCACTGTATGTTTACTGTATTTTAAATAAATTTTAAGATATTTATATTATGTTGGTTTTAATTTCCACAAAAACGTGTCAATTGCTGTTTATTACAATAGGTAAACTTGTAATAACGTTGTCATTAACTTTGTGAAACTGGGCTCAGGATTACTCTAGCAGGTGTCGCGACAGTAAAATAATGAAGTTATAAAAAGCAAAAATTTACAACATTGAATGTATTAAAGATGCAATAATGTATACAAAAACAAAATTCTACTTTATCATACTACAAAAAACACTTTTGAAAAACATTCTAAGTTCTGGTAAATTATAGTGTGCTTTCACTTCTTTGTGGTAAATAAAGTTTACAAAAATGTCGTGCGATGAAATAGAAAGTTGAGTGGAGTATAACAGAAAATGGTTTGAGTAAGCGTGTTCAGAAGATGTAAGTCAGTAATAAGATGAAAAATAGTCTGTTATATAGCTTTACTAATTTACTACTATATAAATAAAAAGTTTATTTTTATAATAGCCTATCTTGTCGTAATACCGAATTCTGTGTAGCATATAGCGTTCAAAACAAAGCTTTGTTGTCACAATGAGAAAGTTTAGTGGATCTACTTGTGTGCAATAATAATAATATTGTAAATATATTGTAAGTTTTTCTTGCCGTTATTATAGTTAGTATAAAAACTGTACAATTCTCATGAAAATCTTTCTGGGTTCTTTGGCCTTTTACATATTTTGATTAGTCTTTTGGCTTGTTTGTTAAATGCAATTAATTAAATAAAATTAACAATAAAAATATCGAATAGCTGACATGAAAAGCACAGTATTATTGAATCATCTATCGTGAAAATAAGATAAAACAATTATATATGTAGGCTGCCGCCATTTAGGCAGACAAGATCGTGATCAGGCAATCGAAGAATTCTAGTGCACAAACCGAGCTTTTTACAAAACTAAAAATTTTCCAATACTTGAGAATCACCACGACTTTAACTTGCACAGGAAATAGGAAAAACAATTTTTGCAAAACTCTAAGTATTACAATTATTGCGAAACACGCAATGGCAGAGTGTTTGGAATAAATCATAAAAATACTCTTGAATGTGTCAGTTCGACAAATGGATTTTCTGCAACATTTTGATTGAATATTTCAATTACTAATGTGCGGATATAATAATACATTGGGGTGTGCAAATTACATTTACAAGCGCCAATGTTCTAAACAATTCTGCCATTATAGAATCATGTTGGACTGGCAGAAGAGCAAAATTATTGAAGTACATGTAACAGGTAAAGGGGATACTGTAGTAACAACTTCTTTTGCAGAAGTAGTGTACTGCAAAAAAGTTGAATCCATGTGAAAAAAAATCAGTATTGCCAACTAACACGTAAATGTCGTGTTAATTTTTGTCATCTGCTGAAGAATCTCTTCGTAGGCAAAGGCAGAAACAGAAACAATATTTGTTTACCATTGCACATTTTACCAGACAACATTAGCACTAATGGCTATTTAGTGACACTTACAACAATACAGGCCTAGACGCACACACAAATAATGAATAATGAATCAATAACATAGACGAGGATGTTAGTGTGGAGTGTGAACCAATCTTTGCTCAATGCTCAACATGGTAGCAGCAAGCAAAACTTTGACTTGTTAACTCGTTGATTTCAACCTGCTCGCAAGGTATAAAATCTGTTCACCTGTCATTCTTTCTTTATTGAATATTTGGAGGTGCCAATCATGCAAAAAGGTTTTACTTTTTACTTTTATCCTGTTATTCCTAATTTTATTGTCTGTTATGAAATTTGCTGCTGTGGTCGCATTCGTTATTGTAATATGGAAAAATACAAACGCCACGTTTTTATTTCAACAAGCAAAACCGTATAAAAATGGTAACATAACTTGGGAAATAAAATACGGAAATACGATCATTTTGACATTTGTCCTTACAAATGTAAAGTTTTTTTACACACATCCGTCAGAAGTCTTAATAATTGGCAAATGCATGTAGGAAAATTAATAGAGTTGTTCTTGCTGAATTTTAAAAATCAAGTTTTATCGTTGTTTATCGTTTGCGTCTTCTATTAATTTTTGACTATAGATAAAATTTTAGACATAATGTAGAATTTGACTCAGATTGTAATACAGTAGTAAAGAAAAACGTTTCCTACGTATTATCAAGACTTCTTATCAATACATTCCATTAGCCTTTTTATCCACTCAATTTTTTCCCATGTAACATACATTGAGAGCAATGGTTTCGTTGCAAAGTGAATACGTGAATCCATGTTCAGAGAAGCGGAATTCATATTGAACTGCTGGTGGCGCCAGGAGGTGTTTCAAGCCAATAGAAACGGGGGCGGAGCAGCCTAATGATGGTTTCCACTTAACTACAATAAAGCACAGTTGAACTAAAAAACACTGTCGGTCATTGTTGTTTGTTAAATCCGGTTGAAAGAAGTTTAGATAGTTTGCAAGGCCCAAACTAACTGAAGCAGGATTCTATAGAAAATTTAAAAAAAAAGATATGACAGAGAAATGAACCAACGGGTGTGTGAATTTTAAGTCAACAAGTCAATAAGAGTCTAGATATTTGCAGAAATGTAGTTCAGAAAATTCGGACTTAAGCTATTGATATTTTTAGGGTGACATGTAACATGAAAATTGGTTTGTCTCCATTGCCATACTTTGGTATAAAAGGTAGAGGTTGTACATAGTGGGGCGCTCAAGCGCCTGCGCTGAGATACGGTATAATTAATTTTCTAGCGACAGGATGGTGTCTGTTAATGTTTTTCCTGATTCTGACTCTTGCATCGGGCGAGGTTTTATTTTCAGGAAAGCAATTTATAATGGACATTTCTACAGATAAGAAGCCCTTGGAAAAATTGACCTTATGAGCAGGTGTTCTGCAGCTAAGATTGTACCGATTGCTAAGACTATGAGAAACGCCAGAAAAACGGATACTACAAACAAACTGTGGGCGCTTGGGAACCGAAAGCGAGACACGAGAAGTAGTGATACAAGAGGCTTACTTATTAAAAGATGACGTAGTAAGAGACTTAATGAATTTCGATCAGTAAGGAACTGCAAGGTTGAACCGAATCATGCCAAAACTGTTTGATGACACAGTTTTGCATTTACAATCTGTTTGGTGGATTTAAGATAATACACTGACGTACCAGGCCACGTGATATATATTATAGTATAGTTAGTTTATTATAGTGTCGCCTTTCAATTTATAACAATTTTAAACACAAAGGTACGACACTTACAGTAAAATAAAAGCCATTCTATCGACGGAGTTATGAGACACCTTAAAAATCATTAAAAACAATCATTTTACGTATAAATTAAAACTGTCATTAAACAAACAAACATTTACGTCGACAGTGCAATAAAACATATTTTTCAGACTCGACCGCTAACTGACCACAATCTTTGATCTTCTGGGATATTAGTGTACCTTCCAATTTCTGACATAATGGGGGCAAAACCACATCTAAATTTGGCTAATGCACTTCTGTGGCTAATATACTTGATACATATAATTCAGTGTTACAGTTCTTTTTAAAAAGTTTATAGGACCTCAATTTATTACGGCCTCGTATGTTTGAGTACACCTGGTTAACTTTTTGATATTAGCTTTGCTCTTCTTTTTCAAATATTACTAGATCGACATCAGAAATATCTTCTTTGATAAATGAATACTGATTCAGTATTCATTTATTACTAATTATTACATAAATGTGACATTTCAATGTCCCTGAAAAATGACAATATGTGGTAGATCCAGCTTTTTTTATTTTTCTCTGCATACATCTTACCCCATAAGAAAATACGTTTACACAATCTATCCTCATTCATAATAAAAATTCTACACCACTGTTTTGTAATGCAAACCCATTGACGGTGCCACATGATTTTCCAGCCCATGTCACCCTGCAAAACTGCATTTGGTGTGTACTTCCCAACACCCATATAAAAACGACATGCACGATTATAGACAGCATTAACACAGGAGTAACTATGATTACATATACATGTAGTATTCCATGCAATATCAAATGTTCGATTTGTAAAGATAAAGCTCTAGCTTCAGAAATTATATTATTTCGAGCACGACTTTTTCCGATGTTTTCTAAGCCACTTCTGTAAGATAAACTTCACATCTAGGATCGTAACACAAGTCAAGACTAATGTTTGTTAGTAAATGGACATAAGTCTGATGAGAACAAGAAGGCAACCTAATATACAAATTAATAAACAGCACAAACAAAGTGAGGTTTATTACAGAACATTGAAGAACACCTGCACTGATTTCATAAGCAGAAGATGACAGGTCCTTCATCAACAAATTGCATTATAGGATTATTAAGATATGATGATATTTAGACGAGAGCACTGCCATTGTGGAGTAGGCCTTTGTCCTAGACTTCATTAAAAGTCTTGGAGATGTCAGTAACTATTAACATATCTTCGCCTTGGCACTCTAAAGGTCTATTAGGTGCTCGATGATTAATGATAGCACATCAGCAGTGAAGCATACTTAATTAATTTCAATTCTAGAATGCACGTGCTATTGCATACTTTCTGTCTGGCACTAGATGACGGATATATACGTAGAATGGCATACAAATTATGTGAACTCTTTTAATGCGTGAAACCAAAACTTTAAATAACTACTAACATCATTTTACACTCATTCATCATGTATAAAATTTGAATTTGAAAATAAAAATACGAATCATATAGGCTTGTAACAGCTACAACAAAGAATGGAATAAACAACAATGCTTATTTCCTTCTCGGTCTGTGACATTCTTGAGTTGTATATGTTGGCCATTGTCGTGATCGGGCTGATGTAATCTCTCCCAGACAAGTTTTCAGGTAATTTCTCATAGGATATTTATTACATATAGAATTTGCAGAAGGTATTTGAACAGTCCTCAATCAAACGTTATAACTCTTGACGAATAACGTTGTAAAACTAAACACAACTATTACAAAATGCAATAAGAAACAATACACAATCGCAACGAAAAATATCAAAAATTCTTAATGACCAACGTACTAATAGTGTACAGAGGGACACGGCAGACGTTATAAGATCCTAACTTTGTTACCTATATCGTTGCAAATTTGTAAAGCTTGTGACGTTTTTACACATACAAACATTATAACAGCGAAAGCGTTATAACGCCCGAAGATAAATTCTAATGTTGCATAACTAATGCATATCCATGTTATAAATGTGCATCGATAAAATGTTGCAACAACAAATGTTTACATTTTCATGAACGTAACCATTAGACCAAGTAACAATGATTACGAATTTTATTTCTGTCATTTCTCGTAACCAGTTCGAAGGCTTATCGTAATTATAGTGTGATGCAGTATGTATTATTGCTGTCTGTTGATGCTAGTGAATCGGCGAACCAAAACTGCGCAAAGAAACTATTGACGGCAAGGCTTAAACTGCGATTTCGCAAAATGTTAATAAATCGTACACTTATGTGCATGGTAATTATCTAATGGGTTTGCTGCAAAGAAAGTAGTTGTTGTTGGAAATGCATAGAAAACACGAAGATCAATTACAAGCACTTAACAATATATCGTTTCAAATAATTATTATCAAACAGTTATGCATTCACACTGCTACGTGGTCACAAAACTATCAAAAATGCGATTTTGTCTTGTGACAAAAATAAGTTCAGATAACACCATACATTATTATATTTACAAAGCTTGGCATGCTAAACTGACAATCTATGTGTTTAGATTAACGCCAGGACTTCACAGGGCAGCGACTTTTTTGGAACGTTTTAAAAAACTTTTAGAGTTTGTTTAACGATTGTTGGACGTAGAAATTTTAGACTTGTGGAGAAGAGCCATGAGAATTAATAACACGGATACTGTTGAAGATTCTCTTTGTTCTTTATTAGTTGGTAAAACTTCAGTGTAATGTTTTAGCTTACAACTCAACCCATTTTCAAACTATAAATGACGTGACCTCAGATAGACCAGCACGCAAGCCACAAGCCCACATCTAGAATAGAAAGAAACGGACCCATATTAATAATTAGAGGTAATGCAAACCGTGAGAAAACCAATCCACAGACCTCGGCGAAACCTTATTTGGTTTGTTGCATAATACATCATTTTTTGCTACATAACGATTGTAACATATCACAGAAGCAAAACTTTTACCTAATGATGCAAAATTCGTTACATAATAACTAATTTTCTGATTTGTTACATAAGGAACTTTAACATACGCTTAGACTGCTCACCAAAAATCGAACAAAATGACTCAGGCCAATCGTTCAAAAGACAAATTAAAAATGGCTGCCAAATATGCCTGCTCCTAGTCAAAATTGAGTAAAAGCGTTCATACTGTGCACAAAATCGGTCTCTGTGTCAAACAAAAATCGCTACAAGCATTTTCAAATGTTTTTCTGGTCATTGCAGTAGCAACACTGATTATTGTTGAATCCACTTTTTCCCTCGGATCTCTGAGCTTTTGCAATCCTTTACCAGAAAATAATTTTACTTTAACTATAACGTCACACATTTCAAGAAGCATGTTGTTTTGTGGTTTTCAAAGCTATCAGACTGAAAAGTTTTTTGTTTATTTATTTTTCATTTTACCCAAAAATCTCGAAATTCTGTTAATGCAGCTAGAAACAAACGATTTTAATTTATTTTAGTGTTGTTGTAACTTGTAGGATCGACTTTTTGCTCCTAGCTGTAAAAATAAAATGCAAAGGTTAAAATGTCATATCACAAATGATAATTATTCCATTTAAGGCATAGGTGATAACAAATAGGTTGGACGTCACACGTCTCTACTATTATGAGGTAGTATACAATATCTAAGTTTTAACTGTAACAACAACATCAACGACATTTTAGTTTATCTAATCAAGCATTTTACGCACTTAATATAACAAACTACATGTGCTGTGTACAGATAAGTACACATGAATTGTTTTTCATGGAAACTTCCTGAGCAAGCTTATATAGATCTATCCTCGAAAATCCAGTTTGGCAGGTATTCGAGAACAACTTTATGATTAATTAAGAACCTAATGGCTTGTAACATTAAGTTTACTAAGCAACCCAGTTAGTTTACATAGATTTAAATTATTCTAGTACAGTGTATAATCTATTTTTACATTCACGCATGCAACACACCTTAACATACAGTAAAGGTTATAAGATTAATTATATTCGATATGCCATTTCCGTCACTTCGAATAGACGAAAAAAGTTGACTTGTCCTTTAATAATATCAACAACAATATCATGTAATATTAAAGTAGACTTTCATTCATTACAAGTCTTGTATTATCAATTACTTTTACAATTCGTAGCGTTAACTTTACTCAGTAGGTGAGCTAAATATTTGATTACTTTTGTTTTGTTTTTCTCAATTTAATATTTCAACAAAACGCAGAGTCAAATTAATCTTTACAAGTATATAAATTAATAAACAGGCTAAGTTTTGAGCAGCGTGAAATCCGGACCTTGAAAACAGGTTTCTCGTAGTCACAATTGTTTTGTAGAAAAGTCTTCAGTATACCTGTGGCGTTATAAAGTTTAACTTTCATGGTTCACATCCGGAATTCATTGTACTGTTAAACTGCATGCTTAGAAATTAATCACTGCTCTATGATTGCTGTAGTCGATATTGCTTCCGTCACATTGTTCCTCTTTTAGTTGGCGTTTCTTCTATGCAGCCTTATGAGTCTGCTTTGGCGATGACTCATAATTAGAGCTTGAAACGGTTACTCCTAACGGATGTAAAAAATTAAGGCTTCTATTTAATGATCCCCCTTGATTATTTTACAGGCAGTGATCTAATTAGTACATCAGGAGAAACATGTAATTTAGTAATCTGGCCTAATCCCACTGACAGCGTGGTAAATTATGATTGCTCACTTTAACGATTTCATGTAATGATGGTACATAAGAACACGTCACCCTACTTTGATGAAGATCGCTAATATGGCGTTCTCTACGGTATGGAAGATATTCTGATGTCCAGCGTTGCCAGAACATCTGAATTAATTCCTGCCCTTTCTTCCATAACCTGACGAGGTTTTTCACTGTGACCTTCTTTCCAGTGACGAAGTCAGTTCTTTGATTCTCACTTCCAGCAAAGTAGATAGCACTGATTTAAAAAGTGAGAGCGGATTAGTGCATAGCCAGAGTTAATATCGTAAGAGTCGATTATTAGTGGTAGCCTCAGCTTCGGTAAGAAGAGAGACTTCACTTAGGTCCCCAACAAATTGGCCTTAACGCTCCACGACTGACTATATCCTCGTCTTAAGGACCCAGCTCAGCAGCGGAGGTAGTATACCCCTCTAGTAACCTTTGTTGATCTAAAAGTTGCCATTAACTCCTTTGACCACGATATCAGCCCTGTATCACTTGGGTCCAGCAGTAGACATTGATGCGACTTCTTGCAAACACACGAACCTCACTAATGACAGACTTCCTTCAGTGGGCTGGTTGATGCGATCATTTGGATGGCCAAACACTCAATACGTAAAGTTAAACACAATATTCTTCTCTAA
>JAQGDQ010001064.1:3093-35593 GCA_030141605.1 Tubiluchus corallicola
AGTATATTTCTGCTAATTCATTAATACATGCTCCAGTTTAATAGATCTTTGCAGTTTCACCCCTGCTGTGCAAGTTTTAGCAATCCAAAGTTGGTTTATTACAACATCTGTGATCACAGCTTCCCCTCCCCTGCTCAGAAAGCAGACTGTGCATACATTTTATTTATTAAGATTAAAAAGGGTCAGAATTTCAAAATCGTTTTGTTTATTATGATTAAAAAGGGCCAGAATTTCAAATGATTTTGTTTATAAAGATTAAAAAGGGCCAGAATTTTAAGATCATTTTGTTAATTAAGATCAAAAAAGGCCAGAATTTCAAATTATCGAGCATGGACGTGTTGCATTTTGCATCTTGTCTGTCTAAGTATTCTCAAACTACAGCTTTCAACACTTGCTTACTGTGTATGGTTAAAGTATGTATTTCAATTTTAGCTTAAAAATTTTACTCTAGTTTGTTTAGTCTACATTTCAGTAACTTATCTGCTTCGCTTCAGCTTTCCAGTTTTCTATGTGCAAGTCTATTTCTGTTTTTGTACTTTTGCTTGGATATTTATTGGCAAAACTTTATGCTATCACTTTATACACGTACTGCTTAGTATGTAGAGTATGATTGATTATTGCAAATGATTATGACGTATCTAAGAAAAAACATTTCACGTTGTGGTACGGAGAAAGTTGGAAGCATGCAGGGTTCAAAAATTTGGAAAATGAGTACGTATCAACGTTTTGTTAAGCAACGAGGATAGTTTCCACAGCAATTGTCATCGTCAGTGCTAGAGATCAAACCAAGAAATCAAGAGAAATCATAGAGGAATCAAATAAGTAATGCATTTATGACACTACAAACCACCAGGGCACAAAGTATCATTACAAAATCAAAAATTGAAATTTAAATTGTCAGAATACAAGTGGAAATAACTTTGAATGACGTTCATAAACAAATTGTACCTTATAAGTGACATTCAGGGAACGATCACAACTACATAATGTGATAGATTAATTGTATTGTTTGCTAGAAAATGTAAGAAATTGTACCTTTTACGTGAGATTCAGGGAACGATCACAACTACATAATGTGATAGATTAATGGCTTGCTAGAAAGTGTAACAAATTATACCTTATACCTGAGATTCAGACAACAATAAGGTACAATTTGTTACATTTTCTAGCAAATAATTAATCTATCACACTACGTAGTTGTGATCGTTCCCTGAATCTCACGTAAAAGGTACAATTTCTTACATTTTCTAGCAAACAATTAATCTGTCACATTATGTAGTTGTGATTGTTGTCTGAATCTCACGTAAAAGATACAATTTCTTACATTTTCTAGCAAACAATTAATCTATCACATTATGTAGTTGTGATTGTTCCCTGAATCTCACGTAAAAGGTACAATTTCTTACATTTTCTAGCAAACAATTAATCTGTCACATTATGTAGTTGTGATTGTTGTCTGAATCTCACGTAAAAGATACAATTCCTTACATTTTCTAGCAAACAATTAATCTATCACATTATGTAGTTGTGATTGTTGTCTGAATCTCATGTATGAGGTACAATTCGTTACATTTTCTAGCAAACAATAAATTTGTCACATTATGTAGTTGTGATTGTTGTCTGAATGTCACTTAAAAGGTACAATTTGTTCATGAACGTCATTCAAAGTTATTTCCACGTGTATTCTCAGAATTTAAATTTCAATCTTTTGATTTTGTAATGATACTTTGTGCCCTGTTGGTTTGTAGTGTCATAAATGCATTGCTTATCTGATTTGGTGTGATCTCTAGCACTGACGATGACAGTTGCTGTCGAAACAATCGTCTGTGCTCAACAAACACAATGATGATACGTAGAGACTGGTTCTTTCCTGCATGAAAAAAAAACAGTTATTAGAAAATTTTGCTGTACGACATTTTTAATTTGCTTAATTCGGATTGTTTTTTCTACGTAAGCATTGGAGATTGCAACACTAAGAGCTGATTTAAGTGCACTGTTACTTGTATATGATTATATAGTCTATGATTAATGCTTTATATATCATCTAATTGTATTCTGCAATGTAATTTGTTGCATCTGTAGTGCTTCTAGATACAGATATACCTCTTGCTATCACAGCTAGATATTTTGATAGACATTGTTATACTGCAGATGCTGTAGTTAAGCTTAATAAACATTTATTGCCCGGTTCTTGTATGATCCGTCTTTGGCGCATCAATTTTTTTCCTTTCAAACCAAAAATTAGTTCACCCGACAAGCCTTTTCACAGTTCCAGCGATTGATGATGATCGTGAAAAGGTCAAAGGTTAAGTGTACCAGACAATGTATTTGTGTACACTCGACAACACTTCGCAGCCTATGCTATTATAGCAGCAACAGTTTTAACAGCTAGCTAGAACCTCACCTAGATTATTGTTTCTTGTTCTCAAGCAAGATCCCGCTAGAAAATAGCTCTATGCACAGACTAATGCATAAGTAAAGTCCAGGTAAAACAACTGAAGTCGCTGAACTGATGCGACAGACGGCTTGCTTTACATACATGTAACGTGACGGTGGTAGTTAAGACGCGTTGCTGCACCATACACTTAACCTTTGACCTGCAGCAACTGCGCATGCGCAAAACGAAACTGTGAGAAGGCTTATTGTCGCGTTTGTAATGAATCTTTAAATGGAAGACCAAATAACGTCGACATTCAATGAATTCTGATGTTCACACAAGATTAATTTTAGATCTATTAGATCTATTTATTATATTAGAAAAAAGTTTGCAGAACAAAGACGGATTAAACAGCCTACTTAGTTCACGTGTGCAATGACATAGCTAACTTATTCGCTGTTAGTTTATTTTGCTAGCATTTTTGAATTTTGCCTGTAAGCATGCTTAGCAAATTATAGTAAATGAATTACGTATGACGAAAACTACTAATAAAAAAAATTTGCTCTCACGTGTTTAAGTTTTTTATCAAAAAAACTTGCTTAAACTATGGAGGTGCTTCTGCAAAAATGGTACCTCTTTTTTAATTACTTTTTTCACAATTATTTTGCTAGCATTTTTGAATTTTGCCTGTAAGCATGCTTAGCAAATTATAGTAAATGAATTACGTATGACGAAAACTACTAATAAAAAAAATGCTCTCACGTGTTTAAGTTTTTTATCAAAAAACTTGCTTAAACTACGGAGGTGCTTCTGCAAAAACAGTATCTCCTTTTTAGTTACTTTTGTCACAATTATTTTGCTAGCATAACACGTAAAAATCAATAACCGAGTTGTGGTCTGGTCAACGTATGACCAGTCACGTGATGGGGGGGGGGGTGGCAGCGTTTGGCGGACTCTGGATCTCATTCCAGCTGAAGAACATTTTGTTCACACGATACTGCCGAGTAGGGTTGTGGATGTGTTAAATTCAGGAAAATGGGATTATTTTTAAGGATATCTGGGATGAGAAAAGGGCTATTATAAAGGAAGGTTTCCCGTCTTGTTTGTTTACCTTGTCATCTTATTCCCTGTCATGTTTGTAGACGCTGTTTCTTATTCGTGTGTGTGTGCGTGCGTGTGTGTGCGTGCGTGTGCGTGTGTGTGTGTATGTATGTGTGTGTTTGTGTGTGTGTGTGCGTGTGCGTGTGCATGTGCATGTGCGTGTGCGTGTGTGTGTGTGTGTGCATGCATGTGAGTGTGTGTGTGTCTGTGTGTGTGTGCATGCGTGCATGCGTGCGCGTGTGCGTGTGTGTGCATGCGTGCGCATGTGCGTGTGTGTGCACGCATGTGAGTGTGTGTGTGTGTGTGTGTGCACGCATGTGAGTGTGTGTGTGCGCATGTGAGTGTGTGTGTGCGCACACATTTGTGTGTGTGTGCGTGCGTGTGCATGTGCATGTGTGCGTGTGTGTTTGTGTGTGTGGAACTTACACTGCTAGCAGGTTGATGCATATGAAATCCAATTTACACGCAGATGAAAATGAGTCACATGACACAATTACTTGCTAGGAAGATTAACTAATTTCATGGTCGCCTGTTAGCTTTTTGCTTTTACATATATTTCACCATTCGCTAGTTATATGGACAACAGGTCTGCATCCCTGATAAACAGGCACTGTACCTCTCCGTTCAGTTGTGACGTGGCGCATACTAGTGTCGTGAAATCGCGTGTTGGACAGACGTAAGATTAAATTTAAATTACACAAACACGTGCAACATGTTATTTAACTTGTGACGTCACTACTGACGTCACTTACTAACGTTTAATTAAGTTTCTAAACCAATATTTAATTATCAGAGACGTTCTGATAGTTCTTATAAGAATATTCTTTTTTCTTTGTCTTCTTCTACTTGGGTTTGGATGTGAAAAATCATTGCGTTTTCCTTTAAACCCTGGTACTTAAACCGCATGCAATTCTGCTGTTTTATCATACTTCATTTTTTGTTTTTTTACTTTAATGTTTTTAACTTTATGCTGGCTTAAGGATTGGTAGTTATTTACATAATTAGTTGCTGCTGCTGCTGCTGCTTATGATTTTATGGCTGTCTGGATTAAGCTTATGTAGGTTTGGCAGATTCTGGTGATGCGGTAGAAAACGCATTGTATTCTGACGCTCACAATAGATGGCAGCACGGGCGCCAGCATGAACGGTGTTTTGGAGCGCATGGCTGCTGTCTTTGCATAGAAATATTTTGACTCAGAAATTCTGGATGCAGTTCACCGTGATGGAATGAAGGTAATAGTTTTATATCGTTACTGTTCACCTGTAGCAATAGATAAACGTTCATTAGCACCTGTCTGATGAGTTCAATTTGCTCAATTCTGTCTAATGGCAATCACGTCTTCGCAAATTTAAAACTTCTCTTACAGGAAGTCGGCTGCACGTGGATAACTGCACTCCAGGTCGGGATGATGATACGGAGGGACCAGTTCCGCTGTACGAACTTCCGTGGACGATTCTCGTTGGGACAGTTATAGGCCTCCTGTCACTTTTTGCCACTCTGGCCAACCTGAGCGTCATAGTGGCCTTCGTGCAAGATCCGAAGCTGCGCAGCGTGCAAAATTTCTACATAGTAAACCTGGCGGTGTGCGATTTCATCATTGCCTTGTTTGTCACTCCGATCACGGCAGTGGACACGCTACTGGATTACTACTGGATTTTCTCGTCCAGTGCCTGCAATGCTTACCTTACCATAGACTTCCTGTGCACGGTGGAAGAAGCTGTGACCATCGTGCTCATCAGCTGGGACAGGTATTTGCTGGTGAAGGATGCTGTCGCTTACCGTCACGTTCAAACGTCTAGGTTGGCGTTACTTAAAATTTCTCTAACCTGGTTGTTCTCCTTCCTCGTGTACGGACCGGCAATCTTACTCTGGAAGTTAGTGAGAGGATACACCATCCTGGAAGATAATGAGTGTGACGTGGAATTTGTTAACAACTTTCCCTACGTATTTACAGTGGCCACATTGTATTTCGTCATCCCTTTGAGCCTCATTATATACTTTAACTTACAAATTCTTAGAATGATACGCATGCGCACTGCCAAGTTTAAGAAACCGAACAGAAAGACACAGAAGGTTGTTGTCCTAGACGTCAGTACCATTGAGGTTCACGAACGTTCCGAGGCACCCGAAGTTTCCACTGGCCACGTGACTCGAACGGGTGTGTCGACGTCATCAACGCCTGCATCCGCACAAACGAAATCCCAAGTTGGTAACCAAGGTAACCACGGAGTGTCAACATCCACAGACAGGCATCAGCAACAGCAGCAGATATCACGTGACAAACGAATAGCCAAAAACTTGTTAATTCTAGTGACCATATTCTGCCTGATGTGGCTTCCGTACACGACTTATACTATCATAATTGCACTATGCGAAGAGTGCGAAGTCGACTTGTGGTACAACATCAGTTACTGGCTTCTCTATTACAACACTTGCATAAATCCTGCCATCTACGCCTACGCTAGTCCCAGATTTCGCCACAATTTTCGGCGATTGTGGTGCCGGTGTGTGGTAGACAATAAAGTGCACGACATTGGATCAGTCACTCATGCAAACTAACATTTTAGTTGTCATGGAAACTAACATTTTAGTTGTCATGAAAACTAACATTTTAGTTGTCACAGAAACTAACATTTGTTGTCATGGAAACTAACATTTGTTGTCATGGAAACTAACATTTTAGTTGTCATGGAAACTAACATTTTACTTGTCATGGAAACTAACATTTTAGTTGTCATGGAAACTAACATTTGTTGTCATGGAAACTAACATTTGTTGTCATGGAAACTAACATTTTAGTTGTCATGGAAACTAACATTTTACTTGTCATGGAAACTAACATTTTAGTTGTCATGGAAACTAACATTAATTGTCATGGAAACTAACATTTTAGTTGGCATGGAAACTAACATTTTAGTTGTCATGGAAACTAACATTTGCTGTCATCAGCTACGACACTGAAACAATCCACAAGTAACCAACCTTAGGAGTCTGCACTGTGGTGCTAAGGATCTCGTCAAAAGTGAATTTGTTCATGTTTTTAGTATATAAAATGCTGCCATTATGCTCTCAAATTACAGCCATGGAAAGACAGGCTTGTTGTAACATGAAATCAGGTAAGTCGTAGACTGGTACACAGATGTTTTTATCACGTTGAGACAGTACGTTATTAATGGATACCTATAATCGTGCACAACGGAACAAGTGATAAACAGCATAGGACTCATCATGAAAATAGATTTCTAATTTTTTTTCTACTGTTAGCATTTGGAGAGTCTAAATTAGACTCTAGGAGAGACTGGTGTCTCTTTTAAATACTTGTCAACAAATATATTAAAATAAGAGAAAAATTCTGTCTTGCGTTTGTTTACTGTGTAATTTGGTTAGACAGAAGTGTAGTAAAGTGCCACCAGGGGCATGGTCAAAGTGCTTACGTAGCAAAAAAATGTATCTGTGTGTCGGAATTTGCATTAATATTTAATTAAGCAGGAGGTCAGGCAGTGTTCACAGGTTAGGCAAGTGCAGGTAAATATACGACAGGTGATGTCTGAATATTTGTTTGCGCTGTAAAGCTATTGCACATCAGAAACATTTCCAACCAAAATGTTTCAGCATAGAATTTTATAGTTTATGATTATAATGGCATCGTTTAAAAATATATTCGCGTCTCTTCGTTTTATATAATGTTCAAGTATGGACAAACAACTAGCGTGTGGTCTAAGCATTGTACGACCAGCGACATCTGTTGCAGGAAAACAGAATTTTCCCTGCAGATTCTTTAAACCTGAATTATGAACTGTGAATTTTTCCACAGCATCTTACAAACAGACATACAAATTGTTATTACATTATAAAATAAAATAAAATAAACAAGTTACCGTGAGGAGGGGGAAGGAGCATTGAGCTTTCGAGTCCTCCTCCAGATAAGTGGAACAATTGACAATTAACATTACATAGTATTTTCACCAGTTATAACGTACATTAGAACAAAATAAGTTTTGTTAGTAACTTCAGATCGTGAAATTGTGATGTTCAATTTCAATTGAAATTGGATGAGTAAAATTGTGAGTTAATTATACCGTTGTAGTAAGTAATTCTTTGATGCTTTTTTAAATTGATAAAGATTAAGAGTTTTCATTTCACACAGAATTGATGACCATATTTCATATTTTGATGTTTGTTTCATTATAATTGTTTTTGGAAGAGGGAAGCTTCCAGACTACTTTTATATACACCACTCTAAGAGTTAAACCTTGCCACACTTATAAATTATTAGAAAGACATGTGCTTACTTGAAGACAATGGCATTTCTAAATTACTCCTGTGTGAAGTTGCGAATATCTGCAATGACATGGCTGTGTCAAAAACAGGAAATCTTAGATTTGTTTAAATTATAATTTAATTTAATTTAAAACTTTAGGTTCGATTTAAAATGTTTTTAGACAACCGTATGCACTTTTTTCTATTTCATTTGTGTGTTATTTTCAACATCAGTGAATGTGTTGAAGACCACGCGCATGCGTGACATGAATCTGTTGAAGACCACGCGCATGCGTGAGATGAACGTGTTGAAGATTGCCAAGTCTGAAGGGGAAACGAACGGATGGCGATGCCAGCGACATTGAGGCACAGCGGAGCTAAGTCACAACAGAAGAGGCTGAAGAAGAAGATGCATCAGTCTTGAATAATGTCAGTTGTTAGTTAACATGTTACCATAATTTAAAGTGAAATTAATCTTAATTAGTGTTTGTATATGGAATTCATTGCACAAGATAGAGAAAGTAACTCAGCGTTACTGGAATAGTTAGTGGAATGTTTGTGCATTATTGATAATTGATCTGTTTAATAGTGCCAATGACAGTTCTCAAAATATTCATATTTTAAAAGCAACATGCTAATCATTATTAATAACCTATTTTTAATCAGGCATTGTCAGACAATAGTGTTTCTTAGATTAATGAAATGCAAACAATAAAGCCTTTTCACAGTTCCAGCGATTGATGACGATCGTGAAAAGGTCAAAGGTTAAGCGTACCAGACAACGCATTTGTGTAGACTTGGCAACGCCTCAGAGCCCATGCTGTTGTAATAGTAACAGTTTTAACAGCTAGCTAGAACCTTACAAAGTTCATTTTTCCTTGTTTCCAAGTAAGATCCTGCTAATAAATCACCCTAGTGATTTAATTAGTGTTATAAATCACATAACGACTAATGCACAATTAAGACCATGCAAAACAACCGAAGTTACTAAACTGATGCAGCTGACAGCATTCTTTACCCACATGTCGCGTGACGGTTGTAGTTAAGGTGTGTTGGTGTGATACACTTAATCTTTGACCCATAGCAATTGCGCATGCGTACAACGAAACTGTGAAAAAGCTTGTTGACGGCATTTCAGCGTTGGTTCTTAAAACGTTCAATGAGTGTTCATAGACCATGTTAAGATGCCACGTTTTTGTGATATTTCAAATATCCTATACATTTTAGTCAACTAATGCCTTTATTACTGTTAATCCTCGGATAATCATATTACATCTTTTGTATAAGGATTAGTGTTGCAGAGGCAGGAAGATCATTTGGCAAATTGAAACAGTTGTAAAGTTTCATTAGTAATTTTATCAACACTAGTAGTTGTTTGCAATTATAACATCATCACCAGTGCTGGTAAACCACTTTTGTTGAGCCAGTTGCATCACCATCATCAAAGTCATCTTTGTCTGTGTGACCAGTGTCACCAGTGTGATCTTTATTAGCTGTATGTCAGCATCGGTGTGTCCTGCGTCGTTTGTGTCACTGTCGTTGCCACCAATTTTCTTTTAGACGCCATCATCATCATCATCTTCATCTTCGGAACAACCATAAAAATTCAATTTGTGTTGCGTAGACGACCTGTTCACACTTTGGAAGTAACGTGTTCTACGTCTCTTTCGTTGCAGTTACAGTTCAGGAGGAGGGCGATTATGAGGACTATGTGGAAGGACCGGTACCGCTATACGACAGACCATGGACGATACTCATTGGAGTAATAATAGGTTGTCTATCTCTCTTTAGTTCGCTCGCCAATGCCGGAGTCTTGATTGCCTTTGTCAAAGATCCAAAGCTCCGCACGCCTCAGAATTGCTTCATATTGAATCTTGCCGTCAACGACTTCATCATTGCCTTCTTCGTCGCACCTTTCAGTGCTGTCGACACCCTTCTTGACTATTACTGGGTCTTGTCCAAGCGATTTTGCAGGGTTTGGATAACAGTGGATTTTCTATGCACCGTCGAAGGTGGCCTGGCCATTACCCTGATCAGCTGGGACAGATACCTGCTGGTTAAAGATGCCATAGCCTACCGCAATAATGAAACCATAAGGAGGGCACTGGTAAAAATTTTTGCCACCTGGGTGTTTTCCTTTCTGATGTATGGTCCGGCCATCTTACTTTGGGAAAAGGTACGCGGATACCCAGTAACCGATCCCAATGAGTGTGAAGTGGAATTCGTCAACAATTTTCCTTACGTTTTCACGGGTGCCATTCTTGATTTTGTCATCCCTTTCTCGCTCATTATCTATTTTAACGTCCAGATTTATCGCAACATTAGAAATAGAAGCAAGGCTTTTAAGAAGGCGCCAATACCAACGACAGCTTCGGGTTCGGGGGTGGAAACGGCCATGTCGACAGCAAGCGCGGTGGCAACACCGGTCACTCCTCACGTACAGTCACTTCAGGTACAAGAGGCGACTTCTTCTTCGAGAGCAAGTGATGCACCAGCTGAACAGCAGCAGCAGCAGCAGCAGCAGCAACAGCAGAAGTTGTCCAGAGACAAGAATGTTGCTAAGAATCTTCTAGTGCTGGTGATAGTGTTCCTGGTAATGTGGCTACCATATACCACTTACACGATCGTCACTGCCATCTGTGAGGAGTGTGAGATGGATCTGTGGTATCGAGTCACTTACTGGTTGCTATATTACAACTCTTGCGTCAACCCGATCATCTACGCATATGCGAGTCCCCGCTTCCGTCAGAACTTCCGGAAGATATGGTGCCCTTGCTGGAAAGATAACAAGGTGCACGCTGTTAGCACCAAAGTTAGTCAAGATCAAAGGTCTGCTGGCAGATCAACGTATTAGAATTGATTTTAAAAGCTGGATACTGTTTACTTTCACGCCAGGTATACTTACATTTTGATTTTGCGTGCTTTGCGATTGCGATACTCGACTCTCTCCACCTATCAGAGGCGAGCACCTTTATAGGGTGCAAAGTCTATTCTTCTTTAACGCTGATCTTTTAGTTGTCTTCTCCAAGTTTAATGTCTTTATTTGTCTTTATCCTGAATTCCATACATTCGTTCACTAGATTTCTAATTTCTAGCAATCCTTCCTTTTCACTGTTCATTAATACATCTGAGTTCAAAATTTTTTCCCATTCTCCATATCTGTAACATCTAAGCATATGTTCAGTAGTGTCATCATCTTCCCCACAAACTGGGCATAATAACTGATCCTTAAACTCATTCTTGTAGTTTTCTTTAACTTTAATCATATTCAGTCTCATTTTCAATACATCTTTAACCTCTTCTGGCTTGCATGTGTCTATGTAATTTTGTCGTTTCCACTCGGTATGCCTTAAAAATCTTAATTTAGTGCTGCTCCTGCATTTTTCTGCACATTCACTCTTTATACAACATTCAATCTTTTTCTTTATTTCTTTCTTCCATTCAGACTTTTTCATGACCTTCACCCTTTCTTTATTAGCATCTATGGTATATTTTTTGCAGCCTCAACTACTTCATTGTACTATGACCTTTCATGTGCATTTCGAGTACCTCTGATGCTAATCTCTTTGGTTTACTAATCAGTAAATTCCGATAGAAAATCAATCTCCTATAATTTACTTTATGTTTTAGAGGCCATATGCATATTTCAGTTACTAATCCCCAGTATGGCGTTGATTCACTAAGATTAAATAATGTTTTTAAAGCATTTGCTGCATTTGAATCATTACTAATTTCTCCCAATCAGTTGTTGTCATTGATAATTGACAATCAAACACACTCGCAGAAATGGAAAGCAAAGAAAGTAAGATCTACCTGAAACTATATCCAGGGCCTATTTCAGCCTAGGTGAGGCCCGGGGAAGTGGGGCGTGTGAGGCCCCATCGGGGGGGGGGCGAGCGCTACCATGGTTGGCGCCCAGAAAATTTTTGAACTGCTAGAACGCCGGAGAAGCATTTTCGAAGAAAAATATGGAGTTATACAGTTGTTAAAGGAAAGAACAATTGAAAGAAAAACTGCTTTATTCTCAAGACCGGTCCTTAATACTTGTCAATACTGGCAAACGGCGTGCGTGCGGCACGAGAGAAGGAGGGAGAGAGAGAGAGGAGGCAGTATGTTCGCATAAAGCAAAAAAATGTTACCTTGGCGCGAGGCCCCCCTGGAGGGTGAGGCCCCGGGGAAGTATCCCCACTTACCCCCCCCTCCCCTTGAAATAGGCCCTGACTATATCAATTCAAGCCAGTAAGTAAATTGACTGCATTATAATTTAGCAGTTGAATAAACGATTGATCAATTATTTGCCAAGCAAATTTATGCGTTTCAGTAATACCTGACAGAGATGGTCCATGGATGGATTCTTCTCAGATTCCCTCACATTATTAATATGACATAAAACTGTTGTCTGGTGCTAAGTGGAAAAAAATCTCTATTTCAATGCAAATAAAGCGCCATTTTTGTCATTTTGTCAGCAAGATGTTGGCTGATGAGATTAAAATGTTTTGGACATTAATCTCCACTGAAAATTACATATGAATGTGGCTACCCATTTGTAAGAATCCCCTAGCTCTAACCCTAACCCTAATTGAAAAAAAACCCCTAACCCTAACCCTAATCCTAACCCTATCCCTAGTCCTAACCCTATCCATAATCCTAATCCTAATCCTAACCCTAATCCTAATCTGCTTCACGAAGTTGGCAATTATAATATTTTAGGAGAAAAGAAGAGGGCCAAATATTCATCCTTGAGGGACACCAAAATTACATGCTGGAATATGCAAACTTGTAATAATATTTTGAGCAATGGTGCATTATTAATAATTATAATATTTTAGGAGAAAAGAAGAGGACCAAATATTCATCCTCGAGGAACACCAAAATTACATATTGGAATACGCAAACTTGTAATAATATTTTGAGCAATGGTGCATTATTGACTTAATCCTAATCCCAATCTGCTTCACGAACTAATTCTTTGTGTGTGAGAAATTTTAATATTTAGTGACCCATTCTTGGTTTTTTTATAATCATATAAGAGAAAAATAAATAAATTCGATTTGAATAGTCCATCTGGCAAAACAATGATGTTATAGAATAATGTTTTTGCACGGTAGTTGTTTTTTGAATGAAGTAATAACACTACACATAATAGATGTACTTGTAATTCTAACATCGGGGGGGGGGGGGGGGTTTGAGTGGTCTAGCATTATTCGAATGTAATGCCATATAGAGATCTATATATCCCATAATGCTAGATATAATGTATCGTTTTTATATAGTGCTGGCATCTCACAAATCAAATTGTGTGCTACTAACGTTGAATGCTTGTGGCGGGACAGGAACTCATCTCATTCTCGAAGACAATCGTCTAAAATAGTAAACGCCTTGTCTTAGCCCCTTGTATGATCGTGTGTTCGTCCTCCATCGATTAGGTAAATTGGGGCAATGTTGCAAATGAAGCCACCCAAAATCAGCTTTCCAGCGATCTTCCACCCAGCCACGCACGCAAAGCAACCACTCAATTATAACTAATATTGTAATTGCATGCATAAACTTATTAATATACTCGTTCACATTAATCCACACTATTAATAATTTCCTAAATGCAGGTAAACAAATAAGACTGTTTCTTTTTACAAAAGATAAGCTTGCTTTTAATGTTAAGCTGCTTGAGAAGCCCTTTTATGTTCGACTGAATGAAGCCAGCATAAAGTAAAGAACAAGTTTTTCTGATTTCTTCAACGAACGGGCTAAACAATTAGTAATGACGTAACAATTAGGCTAAACAATTAGTAATGACGTAACAATTAGGCTAAACAATTAGTAATTTGTAATTAGTAATCGAGTTTTCTCGATTTGCAGTGTTCGAAATATAAGGAAGAAAGGATTAAGAGTCCTAGGGTATTGCGATGTTCACTTTCAATTCAATTTCGTTTTATTGCACAAATACAATAGTGTATCATGGCAAAAATTACAATTACAAAAAAATTAAAGTAGCAACAACAAATACAATTATGCAACGTTGCAAAAGCACGAGTTTTACAACTTAATTAATTGCAATTCAATTCAATTCAATTTCATTTGCACTTCGCAAATACAATGTAGTGTACAACGGAAAAAGTTACAATTACAAAAAAAGCGTCAAAATACAAGAACAAATACAAAATATAATCAATGCAAATACAATTTCAAAAATATTATCAAACATTACTGAGAGCAAATATGTAGGCCTACTTACACACATAATACAATACGCTTATGTTTCTTCTAAAAAAAACTTGAAAATTGGCTGGAGTGTTAAAATCTTCCTGTCTTCCTTTAAGCACTAACTATGCGGGCAACCACAGTCAGTAAAGCTCTATAAATGCTTTACTGCAAAGCATGGAAAGCATGGAATACTAAAAGCATGACACGGGCATGGTCTGGCTTCGCAATCTTTTCAACGCATCAGCGCGAAGATGAGTCTTTTTTTATCTCTTGATTTTATTAACCCTTAAAGGGTCACGATTTTTTACAACCGATTTTGGTAACCGGCGGGGGGGGGGGGGTAATTTTCATAATTCGTAAATTACTTTTGATAAACCGCCGTGTTTCATTAGTAAACAGCAACAGCATAATTTGTGGTTATGCTGACCACCATAGGATACATTATACCTCTGCTTAAAGACACGTGACTTACTAGTAATACGAAATTTAAATTCACTTAGTTACGTTCCCTTATCTATGCTGGAATAACTGTAGACAATCGACATTGCTAGCGCGTGTGCAAAAATCATTGTTATTTTGAATTTATTGTCTACTACTTTCTTCTTTTAGGTGGAGTAATTTGAGTAACCGACATTTTGTTTTATCAGATACGTCACCCATATAATGTATAGACAAGCGAAGTAAAGTTTCGACAATTTTAAAAAAAATCGACATATTGCATTTTCACTTTTATTTCGTGGTGAGACAATGCGCCTAAAATAAATAACTGAAAGTATTTTGTGCACAAAACATATTTAGAAAAAGTCATAGAAAAGGTTTATTGGTATGCGCATGGTAAAAGGGTAAAATGCAAAAAACCGGGTAATTTTTTACCCCCCCCCGGTGACCCTATAAGGGTTAAAGCCTCTACACACTGATTCAAGCTGCATTTCCGTTTTGTTTTAGCAACGATTTTCTAGACAAAAGCATTTGAGGATGCCGACATTAAAATGCTTCATTTTTTGTGGAAATAAAATGTTTACGTTGTAATTGTACCTATTGTAAAACGTGCCTATTGTAAAATGTAGATACGGATAGTTCGCTGTAGAAAAGTAAAAAACGGCATTAAAGGAAAAGTCAACACTCTCGGGAAGTTGAGCTTATTCTAATATTTGAGAAAAATGTTTCAGCAGTGAAATTGTCATAAGCGCCTCGTGAAATTAGGAAAATCAATTTAAAGTCGCGATCACTTCACGCTTGGGGGCGCTCGTTTTGTTGAAAAATGACGTCATCTGGTTACCGGGCAAAATAAACAGTCATTCTGCCCAAGTGCTTGAGCAATCTCTTTTTTGACTTATAGAGCAAACTCTATAAACTAAGTCACCCACCCGGTACCTACTGTATGCTCGCAAGTTTACATGTGTATCTGAAAGTCAACAAAAATCTGTAAATTAATTACATTTACGTAATTAATGTTAATTACTTACACATTTTATGGTATAATACTGTGGATTAAAGCTATGTAACCACTTTAAACTTGGTCCTAATTGATCAAACGACTAATTTTTTATGTAAACAACCCTGGAATAACTGAACTTTTGAGTGAACTGTAGAAATTTCTCAACGCGCACCTTCATCACAACTTGCCTTCACTGCATTCACGCTGCCCAACAGACACCAGCTTACATCATCACAGCTTGCCTTCACTGCATTCACGCTGCCCAGCAGACACCAGCTTACGTCATCACAACTTGCCTTCACAGCATTCACGCTGCCCAGCAGACACCAGCTTACGTCATCACAGCTTGCCTTCACTGCATTCACGCTGCCCAGCAGACACCAGCTTACGTCATCACAGCTTGCCTTCACTGCATTCACGCTGCCCAGCAGACACCAGCTTACGTCATCACAGCTTGCCTTCACTGCATTCACGCTGCCCAGCAGACACCAGCCTACGTCATCACAGCTTGCCTTCACAGCATTCACGCTGCCCAGCAGACACCAGCTTACGTCATCACAACTTGCCTTCACAGCATTCACGCTGCCCAGCAGACACCAGCTTACCTTCATCACAACTTGGCTTCACAGCATTCACGCTGCCCAGCAGACACCAGCTTACCTTCATCACAACTTGCCTTCACAGCATTCATGCTGCCCAGCAGACACCAGCTTACGTCATTTTCGTTGAAATATGCCAGCAGCGACCCTCATTTGGCGGGAGATAAAAATATTTAAATTTGTTTTACATTTTTATGCAAAGAATTCTATGCGCATATCTTGTGTAGTGATTTCAATATTTTAAACTATATATTAAAATGCAATAAATCTTGTTCGAGAATCGGTTCTTCCTTTAACTTAACAAAAGAAGATCTTTCATGTTGCTTTGTCTTCAGTTACCAAACTTATTTAAATTAGGTGATTGTGTTGAAAGAGCGTTTTTAAGACATGATGAATTACTTACTGTGTATTGATCATTGAAAATGAGGCCTAATTAACCACAAACTATTTTAAATGCTAATCATTTTATATCTATGCTAAACTTTTAGAACTAACAGAAGCGAATTTGAATGAATGCAGCAGCAGCAGCAGCAGCAGCAGCAGCAGCAGCAGCAGCAGCAGTAGTAGTAGTAGTAGTAGTAGTAGTAGTAGTAGTAGTAGTAGTAGTAGTAGTAGTAGTAGTAGTAGTAGTAGTAGTAGTAGTAGTAGTAGTAGTGGTAGTAGTAGTAGTGGCAGTAGTAGTAATAGAAGTAGTAGCAGTAGTAGTAGTAGCAGTAGTAGTAATAGTAGTAGCAGTAGCAGCAGTAGTAGTAGTAGTAGTAGTAGTAGTAGCAGTAGTAGTAGTAGTAGTAGTAGTAGCAGCAGCAGCAGCAGCAGCAGCAGCAGCATCACTAGCAGCAGTAGCAGTAGTAGCAGCAGTAGCAGTGGCAGCAGCAGCAGCAGCAGTAGTAGCAGTAGTAGTAATAGCAGCAGCAGTAGCAGTAGCAGCAACAGCAGCAGCAGAAGCAGTAGCAGTAGTAGTAGTAGCAGTAGCAGTAGTAGTAGTAGTAGCAGTAGCAGTAGCAGCAACAGCAGCAGCAGAAGCAGTAGCAGTAGTAGTAGTAGCAGTAGCAGTAGCAGCAGCAGCAGTAGCACTTAAATAACTAAGATAACTAACTGAACGTTATTATACATATGTAAATTTAAACATGTGCATATGCTTTATGTAAGTAAAAGGTGTCCTTGTGCTTTAATTATTTCACTACCATCAGTTTACTGGCGAATATTTACTTTAATGTGAACCGTTCTTTACATTGTTTCGTTACAGGTTCTATGAGTCTCAATGAAACACGCAATGCCACAGATTACGACGATTACGAATACGAGGACGAAGGACCGGCACCTCTCTACGACCTTCCCTGGACAATCCTCATAGCGATAATCATTGCTTCCCTGTCACTCTTTGCCACACTAGCCAACGCCACGGTCATAATGGCCTTCATCAGGGATTCAAAGCTCCGCACCCCACAGAACTGCTACATCGTCAACCTGGCCGTATGCGACTTGATCATCCCGCTGCTCGTCACGCCCTTTAGCGCCGTGGACACACTACTGGACTACTACTGGATCTTCTCCAACCGTGTCTGCAACGCCTACGTGACCATAGACTTTCTCTGCACGGTCGAAGGAGGGTTGGCAATCATGCTCATCAGCTGGGACAGGTACCTCCTCGTCAAGGATGCCATCGCCTATCGTAACCATCAGACAATCCAAGGTGCCCTGTTGAAGATAGGCGCCACCTGGATGTTTTCCTTTGTCATGTACGGACCGGCGATCCTGCTCTGGAACACCGTGAGAGGTTACAGTATTCTGGAAGAGAACGAGTGCGACGTGGAGTTCGTCCACAATTTTCCGTACGTTTTCACCGGAGCCGTGCTCGACTTCGTCATTCCGTTCACCCTCATCGTCTACTTCAACCTGCAGATCTACCGATACATCCGCAAGCGTTCCAGAGAGTTCAAGAGAGCCAAAGTTCTTCCACTCGCCACCGTGTCCACGATTACGACCGCATCCGGAACCGGAACGACTACCGTGGATTCCGGGACCAGAAATACCTCCAAGTCCAACCACGCGCACAAGCCGGACGGTAAAGCTCCTGACTCCGGAATCCGGCTGGTCGCGGTTCACGACAACCCGCTGATGCCGCCAGTGAACATCACCAGTGCCAACCATGGCAACAACAGCTCATCTGATAACCATCAACATCAACAGCAGGATAAGCAGCGACAGCAGATTTCGCGGGACAAACGCGTGGCCAAGAACTTGCTCATCCTAGTCTGCGTATTTTTCGTCATGTGGTTACCGTACACCACATACACGATCGTCACGGCTCTTTGCGAAGACTGCGAGGTCGATTTGTGGTATAACTTCACCTACTACCTCCTCTATTACAATAGCTGCATTAATCCCATCGTGTATGCTTACAGCAGTCCTCGATTCCGGGAGGGTTTTCGACGATTATGGTGTTCTTGTATTAAAGATAACAAAGTACATGATATCAGTACTAGTGTTCACTAGTAATATTTGGCGATTATGGTGTTGTTGTATTAAAGAGAACAAAGTACGCGATATCGGTACTAGTGTTCACTAGTAATATTAGGCTATTATATTGTCTTGTATTAAAGATAACAAAGTACACGATGTCAGTACTAGAGTTCACTAGTAATATTAGGCTATTATATTGTCTTGTATTAAAGATAACAAAGTACACGATATCACTACTAGTGTTCACTAGTAATATTTGGCGATTATATTGTTCTTGTATTAAAGAGAACAAAGTACGCAATATCGGTACTAGTGTTCACTGGTAATATTTGGTAATTATGGTGTTCTTGTTTTAAAAATAACAAAGTACGTGATGTCGGTACTAGTGTTCACTAGTAATATTCGGCAATTATGGTGTTCTTGTATTAAAGATAACAAAGTACGCGATATCAGTACTAGAGTTCACTGGTAATATTCGGCCATTATATTGTTCTTGTATTAAAGATAACAAAGTACACGATGTCAGTACTAGTGTTCACTGGTAATATTTGGCAATTATATTGTTCTTGTATTAAAGAGAACAAAGTACGCGATATCGGTACTAGTGTTCACTGGTAATATTTGGCAATTATATTGTTCTTGTATTAAAGAGAACAAAGTACACGATGTCAGTACTAGTGTTCACTGGTAATATTTGGCAATTATATTGTTCTTGTATTAAAGAGAACAAAGTACACGATGTCAGTACTAGTGTTCACTGGTAATATTTGGCAATTATATTGTTCTTGTATTAAAGATAACAAAGTACGCGATATCGGTACTAGTGTTCACTATTAATATTCGGCAATTATATTGTTCTTGTATTAAAGATAACAAAGTACACGATGTCAGTACTAGTGTTCACTGGTAATATTTGGCAATTATATTGTTCTTGTATTAAAGATAACAAAGTACGCGATATCGGTACTAGTGTTCACTATTAATATTCGGCAATTATATTGTTCTTGTATTAAAGATAACAAAGTACACGATGTCAGTACTAGTGTTCACTGGTAATATTTGGCAATTATATTGTTCTTGTATTAAAGAGAACAAAGTACACGATGTCAGTACTAGTGTTCACTGGTAATATTTGGCAATTATATTGTTCTTGTATTAAAGATAACAAAGTACGCGATATCAGTACTAGTGTTCACTAGCAATATTCGGCTATTATATTGTTCTTGTAGTAAAGATAACAAAGTACACGATATCGGAACTAGTGTTCACTAGTAATATTTGGCTATTATGGTGTGCTTGTAGTAAAGATAACAAAGTACGTGATGTCAGTACTAGTGTTCACTAGTAATATTCGGCGATTATATTGTTCTTGTATTAAAGATAACAATGTTTGCGACATCAGTACTAGTGTTCACTAGCAATATTCGGCGATTATATTGATCTTGTATTAAAGATAACAAAGTATGCGACATCGGTACTAGTGTTCACTAGTAATATTCGGCGATTATATTGATCTTGTATTAAAGATAACAAAGTACACAATATCAGTACTTTCACTAGTGGTACAAGTAGGTATAAGATTAAATAAAAATATCGTCAACAACTATAAAACTGGAAGAAAATTTTACGATGTGAAACAGAAGACATGCGTAAAAGTGTTCTGGCCTGACATATTTCAAAAAAACTAATTTAGCAGAATCAAGAACTGATGTGCAATTTGACCCGATAACATTCTGATCCAGTAACTACATCCAAGGAAAAGGAAAACTTTGGTTATCCTGTTTGGATTATCCTGTTTCCCAGTGAGAGTTCAAAATGTCGGACAAATGCTACTCAATTCTTTGCCTAAGATATTGTTTGAGACAAATTTCAGAAATTAAACTTTTGCTTGTAGATTAAACCTATAATGTCCGATTACTATATATTTACTTTATATAGACCATTATGCTATGACATCCATGATAGCTGCTGTTGTTAACTCTTTCAGTCCCAAATTATTTTTTAATAAGCAAAATTTTTTGTGACTTGGTACTTTTGTTCAGTATGTCCATCTTGTTTACACATAATAATTATTTTTTCTACCTGTGTTCGCGTGCTAAATATAGCCTGTATCCCACGGGATACATTGGGATTCAATGGAAGCATAAAATCTGCTTCATTTTGCAACTGCTGATAATTTTTTAAAGTATTTAAGACATTTAGTATGCACGCTATGCTGATCTGTACAAAGTCGTCTCTAAAGTACTGTACCTTGCGCATTTTCTTATGCTATGTAGATTTTCTAGTTTGCCATTTTATCACTATTTTTAGTCTATTGTTATTGGCTTGAATCAAAATAACTATTAACAGATCAAATAACTGTCAGTTTTAAAATTTTATTAATTTTAAAAGCAGAAAATTCTGGTATCCCACGGGATACAACGGGAAGGAAAGGGTTAACTCATTTTATTCAAGATCTTGTCGGTGTTCATCTGATGATATGATTTATTGCAAGGACTGCTATTGTTGTTCGGGATTTTAAATTGTTTTAGTGTATCTTAGTACAGTTTGTGTAATGGTTTATCTCACGAAGTATACAAATACAGTATAATATAATTGATTATGGCGTTTACTGTAATAGTATTGAGAATAGTGTAACTACGGCTAAATCACGTTGAAATCACCGTTTGATCACCGAAGTTAAGCAACGGAGAGACTGGTTAGTAATTGGATGAGTGACCGCCTAGGAATACCAGGTGCTGTAGGCTTGCGGGATGCCCACACTGTATCTCGACACTTTCGCATTCGCGCCACTAGTTCTTCGCTGTTACATGCATTTCGCCATTCGCTAGTTAGATGGGCACCAGCGCCGGCATTTCGAAAACACATTGCACAAAAAACAGGCACTGTGCTTCTCAGTTCAGATGTGTTAGTTTGTGACGAACTACACACGTTCGACAGCTCATTCGTGAGCGCTGCGGTAAATTTGAAATTTGATTTTTTATCTTAAAACTTGCCTAGTTTTAGTACAACACATACTTCGCGGTACTTCAATTTTCGCTTAGGCAAACACGCTCGTGGAATATTTTTACTGTTGAAAATTATGTTAGTTTGTGATGTCATCAATACTTGGGCTCAGCCTCAGTTAATTAAATTTATAATCTATTGTTTAATTATCAGATACGCTTTTGCAGCATTAATTGTATTAAAATATATAGTTTTTAGCGACTTAAAAAGGGGTAGTATGTGAAAAATCACCTTCCTTAAAGGTGTTATTGCTGGACTGAACGAAAGTATTATTAGTATTAGACTCTGATCGTCACGAAATCAACTTTCTAACCCTGTAAGCCGTTAGTTTACTGGTTTTTGGACTACAATAGTTACCACCTATCACTGAACTGCTGAGAGCTGATTATTTCAAAAAATGTTAATGTGAATTTTAGGACACAAGCACGTTTTTTGTCAGGTGAACAACAACTATCTTTTTATTTGCTTAAAATTTTTATAAACAGTCAAAGAGACAACAATACAAGTCTGATAAAGGTAGCTTGAGTACAGTGTGAATAAAAAATAACAGAGAACACATTGAAATATTGTTAATTAACTTTTCCAAATACTGAACATTAAATATTAGAAAAAACGTCACAAAAAGTGTTTGAGACATTCGACTGAGAGACAAACAATTTTGAGACAAATTGGCTAATCGATAATTGATTTATTGAAGTCAGGTTGGAAAAACAAACACGCTTTTAGGCACGCTTTCACTTCACAAGTCAACAACGTTTATATAGTGGTACTACTCCTTTAATCTACGATGATTTTTATACTAATCACAAAACACGTAGCTACATCGCATGCAAACACGAATTAAACTAACTAGTTATTGGAAAGTGAAGATTGGAGCAAGTTTTAATTTCACTTTAACTTATGTAGCTTAGTGCATATAGAATCTTCACAGAGTTCGTCAATATATTCTGATAGTAGGGCCCTTTTGGTCAGATGTAAATTAGTTTTGAAACAGGCAAATAAAAGTCAATTAAATTGAACATAAAAATGATTGCAAATTGCATACTAATCCATTATCAATAATGCTGGTTGTTTTTAATGTTTCAGTAAGTCCCCGCTTAACGACGCTAATGCGACGTTAAGTGAAACGTCGTTGAACGAAACCAAGACTTCCATGGAAAGTAATGTAAAAAAATCGAGATACGTTCCAGAGGCAAAAGTAAATGCTGCTTAATCATGTAAATTAAATATTTTATGAATTTTGTTATGGGTTCTACTAATTCATTTTTTCTGCTTGCTTAAATGGTGTCAAACGTTCAGCGTCGTTAAAACGAAACGTCGCTAAACGGGGAATCGTTAAAACAAACGTCGCTAAACGGGGAATCGTTAAAACGAAACGTCGCTAAACGGGGGGAGCCGTTAAGCGAGGACTTACTGTACTATCTTTGTGGTAAGTTTAAGAGCACAAAGATATCAGAAGTTATTCGAGAACTAATGTTTAGCAGATGTAAGAAAATATTACTTTTGGAACTACAAATGCATATTATAGGCAATAATCGGATCTATAAGTGTTGTACTACAAAGCATGATTTTAACTGCACTAAACTGCAGTAAATGCTAGAACAGAAAAGCATGATTTTAACTGTACTAAACTGCAGTAAATGCTAGAACAGAAAAGCATGATTTTAACTGTACTAAACTGCAGTAAATGCTAGAACAGAAAAGCATGATTTTAACTATACTAAACTGCAGTAAATGCTAGAACAGAAAAGCATGATTTTAACTGTACTAAACTGCAGTAAATGCTTGAACAGAAAAGCATGATTTTAACTATACTAAACTGCAGTAAATGCTTGAACAGAAAAGCATGATTTTAACTATACTAAACTGCAGTAAATGCTAGAACAGAAAAGCATGATTTTAACTGTACTAAACTGCAGTAAATGCTTGAACAAAGATGCCCAATATCAACTGTAATATCAACGATACCTAAGTATGTATGACAGAAATCTAACAGAAATATTTAGTATGTTATCAAACAATAGTCAAACTCTAAGGGCAGTTTTGTCACTATAACACAAGCTATGATTAGTACACAAGCATCAGTACTAACTTACAGTTACTACAGCCAGTAAAACAACTACAGCTACAGCTACAGCTACAGCTATGAACCAGTACTATCGTTAGTAGCAAATAATAAGCAGCCGTTAAATGATTAATCACAACTACCGTCTACAGGCTATAAAGTTACTGAACTGATGTGGCAGATGGCGTTGTTTTACATGCATGCATGTCACGTGAGTTGTGCATTAGTTAAGTTAAGTTGCATTACTGTGGTACACTTAACCTTCGACCTACAGCAACAACGAAATTGTGAAAAGGCTTATACAGCTACACCCTAAAAAGCAACTATAGCGATAGAGCAACTAAAGCAACTATACTAAGTACTAAGCAGCAACTTGAACTAAGTTATTACTAACAAATACAGCTTAGATAACAGCAACAACTACAGAACAAATGCTATCATAACTAGGAAGCATACTGAGTAGCAACTAAATTATTAGTACACGTAAAAATACCAAAAATAATAGCCTAGGAAGCAACTACAGAGCAAATACTATCATTAGTAACAAGTACTAGCTAGAAACTAAGTTGTTACCTACAAATGCAAGCCTATAAAGTGATTGTATCTACAGAGCAAATACTATCAATAGTAACAAGTACTAAGCAGCAACTAAGTTGTTACCTACAAATGCAAGCCTATAAAGTGATTGTATCTACAGAGCAAATACTATCATTAGTAACAAATACTAAGCAGCAACTACGTTGTTACCTACAAATGCAAGCCTATAAAGTGATTGTATCTACAGAGCAAATACTATCATTAGTAACAAGTACTAAGTAGCAACTAAGTTGTTACCTACAAATGCAGGCCTATAAAGTGATTGTATCTACAGAGCAAATACTATCATTAGTAACAAGTACTAAGTAGCAACTAAGTTGTTACCTACAAATGCAAGCCTATAAAGTGATTGTATCTACAGAGCAAATACTAACATTAGTAACAACTACTAAGTAGCAACTAAGTTGTTACCTACAAACGCAAGCCTATAAAGTGATTGTATCTACAGAGCAAATACTAACATTAGTAACAAGTACTAAGTAGCAACTAAGTTGTTACCTACAAATGCAAGCCTATAAAGTGATTGTATCTACAGAGCAAATACTATCATTAGTAACAAGTACTAAGTAGCAACTAAGTTGTTACCTACAAATGCAAGCCTATAAAGTGATTGTATCTACAGAGCAAATACTAACAATAGTAACAAATACTAAGATGCGACTACGTGACTTACAGTTGAAACGCTATCGACAACTATATCCAATAGAATAAATCTACATTTGCAGCTACAGAATGAACAACAATTTTTGAATATATATGATATATTATATATTATGTATATAATATAAATATATTAGATAAATGTAAATACAATAATATATATCGAATATATATATATATATATATATTTAATTAGCATTAAATATACTGTAAGCATCAGCTAAACTACAAAAACCTGCATCTTATAGTAACATAAGTCTTCTGTGGTTTGATATAGAAGAGAAAGCACAGTAAAAGACTACTAAAATCGACTAAAGAGCAGACTAAAAGCAGTGACTAAACACAGTTTATGATTCTACTATCTAATTCCTGAGTAAAACTAAAACATGTGCGGTTTTCTCAAAAGAGTTTACCCATCTATCAAACTAACACCCACGTGGAGTCATAGAAACAGGTAATACTATCTAGTCTATGCCATTATTTGGTAAACACACTTATGAGATATCCAATCCCCAAATAGCCAATTAAATATAAAAAAAAAACATCAGAATTCGTCTTGGATTTGAACCAAGAACCGCTGAACTTTTAAGCTCAATGTCCAACCCTGCTAGAACGTTCAGACCAAATTCGTTCAGTTACTTCTGGTTCAAGCACAAGGTAATTCATGTTTACCTCAGTGTTAATTAATGATTTTGCATCCAAGATGCTTAAGATAATTAGGCAATTAATTATTTAACTGAGCAATTAATCTATGCTTAATTTAGCCTGTTTGACTGAACTACATCACCTGGAAATACTGAAGTGATCAGCGAACTATTAGGTTCACTCAGAATTTGCCCTGGTTACAAGGGATTAAGTTGTCCAATGGTCTAAGACTCACAGATGCTATCTCAAAGGTTCAGAGTTCAAATCCAAGTTGTGTTTCAAAGTTTTACCTTTTTCAATGCGACAGTCTAATAGTGATTGTAGAAAACGTGTTTAAAACACAAATGAATTTAAGCGATGTTATTTGAGTTCTGAATTTTTCACAATTTTTCCATAACAGTAAAGAACTAATTCAAGATTCTGTTATCTTACAATATGTATGATACACATACAACACAACTTCATAATACGATGTAGTTTACATAGCAACGAGAAAAAAACCACACGAGACTTCAATAACTCAACTATCGCGTCAGTTCGGAAAAAAACTTTAAATTGCAAAAAATCAAAGGAGTATCCGGTTTTGGTTACAGCAACAACGTTCTGAAAAGAAAAAATGTTGTTTCGTTAAAAAATTGATAACTTTCAACTTGCTTATTAACTGTACACGACAAGTTCCCTACACGTGAGCAGTAGCCGAAATCTTTGCTTTAACACAGCAGACAACATTTTGACCAACGGCACGCCTGAATTACAGCCTGCATGGGACAAACAGACGAAATTTGAAGTTACCTTTTAGTCAAATGTGGTCAAATTTATTCCTCCTCTTCAATTCTGGTGCGTCGTGTGGCGGTCATCTTCCTCTCCTGAAATGAACAGTGAACAATGTACAATGAACAATGAAATGAACACACATACTGCTAATCAAATTAGCAGAAATCGATTGAAAGAGATCATAGTTGTCTTATTTTCATTAAATTACGGTAGAACGTCATTACAAAGTACAGCAGTCACTGTGGGGGCGCGGGTTCGAATCTCACCAAAACCTGTGAAATAAAGGCTAATTTTATCTTGAGAAAATTACTTGATGGAGATGCACAGAGTTTTTCATGTCGAACTTGGTAAAAAATTGAGAATGCGAATTTCCACTCAACGGCAGGCTTACTTATTATCTTGTTAAGTGAGGAGGGACTGGTACCTATCTAATTATCTTGGTTAATCATTAAGTATGAGAAAATGAACTTAGCTACGTCTGTAAATCAATTTAAACAGTTAAACAAATTAAACGGCGAGGATTGATATCGTACGAAATGTTGCAGACCGAGTATTGAACCGAGGTAGTCACAAGCTATTCAGTGACCAGACTTGGCGATACTTAACTTCGGCTGCAAATTACACTCTCTGAATACTCGAATATTCACACAGCATCTGGAATGCTGTTCGAAGCTGTGCGTGAACATGCATGCATATATGTATATGTACGTGCACATTCACACATATACATACACACACAAGCATATGCATGTACATGTACAAATACATATACATATACGAATATGTGCATGCACACATACACATACACACACATACATAAACATACACATGTACATGTATACATACAAATACGCATATGTACACATACACACATTCATACATATACATATACACATACATATAAATACATATACATATACGAATATGTGCATGCACACATACACATGTACATGTATATATACAAATACGTATATGTACACATACACACACTCATACATATACATATACACATACATATAAATACATATACATATACGAATATGTGCATGCACACATACACATGTACATGTATATATACAAATACGCATATGTACACATACACACACTCATACATATACATATACACATACATATAAATACATATACATATACGAATATGTGCATGCACACATACACATGTACATGTATATATACAAATACGCATATGTACACATACACACATTCATACATATACATATACGAATATGTGCATGCACACATACACATGTACATGTATATATACAAATACGCATATGTACACATACACACACTCATACATATACATATACACATACATATAAATACATATACATATACGAATATGTGCATGCACACATACACATGTACATGTATATATACAAATACGTATATGTACACATACACACACTCATACATATACATATACACATACATATAAATACATATACTCACATACAGCTATTCTACTTTAAAATCAACAACAAGATACCTCGTCATCTAAACACACATGACTTACAGTGATTTGGGTGACTCCACCAGCACGAGCCTGCGCACGCATCTTAGCAAATGCATTCTCCGCTTCTTCTGCGCGAGCTTCGGCTTCCTCGAGTTCGGCCTGCGTCTTGCGGAACTTTGCGAGGTTCATGTTGGCAACCTCTTCCGCCTCCTCGATCTGCCTCTTGTACAGTTTCGCCTTGCCGTTCAGCTTCTCGATCATGTCCTGGAAGTGGCCCTGGCTCTTCTTGTCGTCCTCCACCTGCATCATCAGTTCCTTGATGCGACGATCCGACTTGCGGTAGGTCTTCTGGAGTTCGCTGTGGCGTCGAGTTTCCGCCTCGAGTTCGCCTTCCAGTTCTCGAACGCGATGTTCCAGCTTGGCTATGAGCTTCTTGCCTCCCTTCATCATGTTGGCTTCCGCCTCATCCAGGCGGATCTGAAGATCCTTTATCTGTCCCTCAAGAGCCTTTCTGGACCTGTCCGTTGCAGCGGCGTGCTCCTGTTCCTGACGAAGTTCCTCGGCCAAGCGGGCTGCATCTGCGACCGCAACTCTTGCCTTCTCGTCCGAGCCCTTCAGCTCGTTCAACGTCTCGTCAAGATCTGCTTGCATTGTGGTGAGGTCACCTTCAATCTTCCTCTTGGCAGAACCGATGGAAGCGACTTGAGCCTGGAGATCGGAAATTCGGTCGTTCGTGTCGTTCAGCTCGGCTTCGGTGGCGCGGCGGTTGCGCTCGGCTTGTTCCAACGCGGTGCGAGTTTCCTCCAGCTCGGATGAAATGGCGTTACAGCGTCGTTCGCTGGAGCTGAACTGTTCGCGGACTTCCTCTCTTGCACGTTGCTCGTCTTCGAGCTGACTCTCCATGTCCTTGATCGCCGCTTGAAGTTTCTTCACGTTCTTCTGTGCATCGGCGTTCTGGCGGTTGGCACTGTCCAGGGCGACTTCAAGTTGATTGATGTCGGTTTCAAGCTTCCTCCTCATCTTCATCAGCTCAGCTTTGGACTTGGCTTCTCCTTCAAGACTGGCTTGCATCGAGTCAATGGCGCGCTGGTGATTTCTACGCGTGGTCTCGAATTCCTCGTCTTTTTCTGCAAGCCGTCTGTCGACCTCCTGACGGATCTGTTGCAGTTCTAGCTGGCCACGGACAACCTGGGCTTCTGTGTGTTCAAGAGCTGCTTCAGCTTCTTCAAGGGCAGCTTGCAGTTCCTCTTTCTCCTGTTCTGCTCTCCTGCGTGCCTTGTCAACTTCGTGAACGTTCTTACCTCCCTCGCTTAGTTGGTCAGTCAGGTCTTTAATCTCCTCGGTCAAGTTCCTGTTCTCTCGTCGAAGACTTTCGATGGCATCCTCTGCCTCCGTGGCTGAGCTTTTCGCCTTGAACAGTTCGGTGGAAATGTTGCGGCACTCGCGCTGGGATGCCTCCAGCTCCGCGGCAACGTCATCACATTTCTGCTTCCACTCGGCGACGGTCTTGTCGAAGTTGCGCTGACGCTTTTCGGCAGCGTTGGCCATCGTCGTGGCTCGCTCGACCTCTATCGACATGTCGTCGAGAGAATTTTGCAACTTCTGCTTCGACTTTTCGAGATTTGAAACCTTTGCGAGAGCCGTTTCGGCTGCTTCCTCGGCCGCCATGAGCTTGGCTTGCATTTTTCTCCTGAAAACAATCAAACATTGTTCATTGTTACACTGCTGGCATTGTTTATTGTTACACTGCTGGCATTGTTCATTGTTACGATGCAAATATTGTTCATTGTTACACAAATATTCCTTATTATCGGAACCACAGTTTCGTCACTGTTGGTGTCAAGCAATTTAATCTAGCATTCTATAATTATTTGTTTTCTTTTCGCATTTTTACAAACATGCATTTCCTGAAAGTGTTTAAAACGAAGCCAGCCTTAGTCATGTGACCTAAGCTTTAGTAGTATACGCCACCTATCAGTCACACTTGTTTTTACACGTAGTTACATTTTCTGTTGCCGCTATGCTGATCATGCCGTTTGGTGATACTTGCACTGCTTTGTCTATTTTGTTGCAATTTAACAGACACTAGTTCTATTTTCAAGCCAAAGTTGTCACCAGTCTACTTTAATAATTAGTTTAAATAGATTAGAATTGCTTCAAATGTCTTCTTTATAATGCAATAATTTGTGTTTCAGTCTTCTTAAATCTAATGTTTTATTTTGTCTAAATAGTAATAACCTTTAGCACGTTCGTAAGCACTTTTTGTGATCTGTTATTTTAATAAATTGCAGGTCTATCGCACAGTTCAATACTGATTTTTACCGTTTCTTTGCCTGGACTGGGCGCATCCACACTAACTACTACTTTGTCATCATTGTCACATCCAAAATCTTAGTTGTTGCGCATCCACAATTACTATCCTCATCGCCATCATTGTCACATTGTCAAAGACTTATAACCACAGAGATTAACACTAAAATCGGAGAATTCACTATGCCTGCCACGTGCGACCGCGTGACACGTTGCGCCATCCAACGGCTAGCGAGTAAAAAGTACGCATATCTATGACGTTGACAATAACAATAACGCTGTCTTCAGCTTGCCGTAATATTGTTATCTATGGTTTACCCGCGCACCGTTGAACCGTTAGCGCCACCTATGCGTTTTTGTAGTAAGTGAACACTCCGTATATAGTGCTGAGCTCTGTGCTTGTGCTTATGAATGATCCTATGATCATTCTATGATCATCACTGTCATAGTCGTCAATACACTCGTTATCATTATCATCGTTGTCGTCGCCATTATGGCATTCCACCGTGACTTTCCGTGTTACTGATACAAATACCCTAGATATTGTTCTCCATATTAAGCGCATTTTAAAGCTCTATCAAGCATGTTATTAAATAATAACTAATTAAAGTTCTTTGCTCATGTGTTAAATCCAAATTTGTCAATCCAAATGTTAATGTGTGTTAATCTAGTTCGTTGCTCATTGGCTGTGTTAAGTTACATGTGTAGGTATTCTAGGCAAAAACCGTGTTATAGCACACTTGAACCACTTACTTATGGTTATAGACCTGTTCACATACTAGCATGTGTGATTGAAAGCTTCACGGTTGAATGATGTTAATGAAATGTTGTATTCACATCAAAATATTTATGTTGCATTAAGTTGTGTTGTGTTGTTTTGTTGTGTTGTGTTGTGTTACATTACGTTACGTTACGTTACGTTACGTTATGTTGTGTTGCGTTACGTTACACTTCACGTCACGTCACGCTATGCTACGTTACGTTACGTTATGTTATGTTATGTTGTGTTATGTTACGTTGCATTATGTTACGTTATGTAATGTTGCATTGCTTTATGTTGCATTGCTTTATACATATATACATATATACTAACGTTAATAACTTTACTTACATGTAATACAACATTATATATGAGTGTCACATCAATTAAGAATTTGGAAGCATTTAATATTTCTCAAGTTTAGACAAGTTTTTCAAACTTACTTGACTTCATCCACTTCCGGTCCTCCTCCACCAAGACCTTCACTGTCCACACGAGCACGGAGGTTATTGAAGTCATTGTTGACCTTGGCAAATTGTCTCTGCAAGACCGCCTTGGCTTCCGACTCCTCCTCGATCTGCTCCCGCGCGGACTCCAGGTCGTGCAGGGCGTTGCGCAGCTGACCCTGAAGATTTGACCTCTGACGGCCCTCGTCCTCCGCCGTCTGTCTGGTCTCCTCGAGTTGGGCTTGCAGCTGAGATTTGATCTTGTTCATCTGGTTCAGTTTGGATTCGGCTTCCTCCAGCTGCCGCATGAGGTCGTTGTTCTCTGACGTCATGCGGGCTTTGGCTGCATTGAGGTCGTTGATTGTCCGCGCTGCTTCGTCCAGTTTTGCATTGGCTTCGGCCAGTTGACCTTCCAATGCTTTAGCCACCTTCTCGCTCTGACTCTGTAAACAAAATCAAAATAACATTACAGATACCAGCGATTGATGACGATCATGAAAAGGTCAAAGGTCAAGTGTACCAGACAACGCATTTGTGTACACTTGACAACGCCTCGCAGCCCATGCTATTGTTATACTAACAGTTTTAACACCTTGCTGGAACGTTACCTAGTTCATTTTTTCTTATTCTCAAGCAAGATTCTGCATAATGCATAATTAAGTAAAGTCAACATGAAACAACTGAATTTTCTGAACCGATGTGTCAGACGGCTTTGCTTTTCCCACGCCCTTTACCTACGTTACGTTAGGTTACGTTATGTTATACATGTTTTATTGATATGTTATCATGTTTTTCCTGTTAGTCAAGGAACTGATGCATCAAACGACTTTGCTTTACCTACACGCTTTGCCTACATTACGTTAGGTTACGGTATGTTATACATGTTTCATTGATATGTTATCATGTTTTTCCTGTAAGTCAAGGAACCGATGCATCAAACGACTTTGCTTTACCCACACCCTACCTACGTTACGTTAGGTTACGTTATGTTATACATGTTCTATTGATATATTATCATGCCTTTTCCTGTAAGTCAAGGAACTATCCTAAGCAGGACGTATGTGTGCAGTGCTTGATTTGATTGAATCAGTCATATAATTTCTGCCTCAGCTTCCAAAATCTGTGGTTCAAGTACGTAAGCGTTTCATCTTTTGAGACATTTTTTCATGTACTTCGTGATGTCAATAAAATGGCCCCATTTAACGTGCAGAAAGTATATAATAATAATAATAATAAAAACTAAAGTTTGCAAGTGATTGCGCAATGAAACTGACTAACTCTTCACAGATTAGCCAATCACGATTTAGAATTCCTAGAAACGACA
>JAQGDQ010001064.1:45593-50593 GCA_030141605.1 Tubiluchus corallicola
GAGAGAAAGAGAGAGAGAAAGAGAGTAAGAGAGAGAGCAAGAGAGCGAGAGAGAGAGAGAGAGCAGAGAGAGAGAGAGAGAGAGAGAGAAGAGAGAGAGGAGAGAGAATATTATATTTGTATATAAATATATGTATATATATATATATATTGTATCTATATATTATATTAGTACATGTATATATATATATATATATATATATATTGTATATTATATTATATGAGTATATATATATTGTATATTGTATTTATATACACACATATATATATATGTATATAAATCAATTTTGAATTTACAGAAAGCTCATCCTATATAAAATAGTTAAAAAAAATTATAGTGAAAAATCTTAATAAAAGTAAGTTAGATCTTACATGTTTATGCTTCATTTTGATGGAATTTGAGATTAAATATTGGCTTAACACAGATCACTACTTCAATTTCAGCTTCAATTTCAGAATCTAACTTCTTGCTTTCTCAACAAAATGCACAGTTACTGCTGGTCCGTAATGTGGACGTTGACTTACATTGGTAGCTTGCATCTCCTCAGCATCATCAACACCATCGATGTAAGTTTTGCCCTGAGAGACGAACGGATAGCTCGTGATGGGCTTGTCTAGCAGCAGCTTTTCTGGAAACAAAGCAAGAGAAACTTCATCACTTTCCTGTCAATAAGAACCAGGATGAAGTGAACAGAGAAAGTGATGACTGCTATGAACCTGATGGCGACAGCAGTGTGGAAGTTGTAACTGTATATTTTTAGGTGCTGCCATCTATTGACTAATCACTTTACATTTTACTAGCTAAACTCACCCCCCTAGTATAATTGTTCGGTACAGTGAATATGCATACTCACTGGATCTCTCCCTATTTTACTCTAATGGTATTTGTGAAGCCATAATTACCTCTACCTATATATACTGGCTGGATTTTACTTCTAGCCACTCTCTGTCACGCTCTCAGTGCAGTGCAGTCGTGCTACTTATGTGACTCTCTGTCTCACTCTCAATGCAGTGCAGAAGTCGTGCTAGTCGTGCTACACACCTGTCTAACTCACACTCTCAGTGCAGTGCAGTCGTGCTATTCATGTGACTCTCTGTCACACTCTCAATGCAGTGCAGAAGTCATGCCAGTCGTGCTACACACCTGTCTAAGTCACACTCTCAGTGCAGTGCAGTCGTGCTACTTATGTGACTCTCTGTCTCACTCTCAATGCAGTGCAGAAGTCATGCCAGTCGTGATACTCATGTCACTTACTGTCTAACTCTCAGTGATCAGTGCAGGACACTCTTGTCCTCAATGTTCAGTGTAGCAGTTATTCTACATATGTGTATGTAGTCTAATAAACGTTTTCAGTTTTGTGCAGATATGTAGTACAGTGTTTTATTCTTTTTCTACAAAGTGTTCAACTACAACCTCATACATGACTTTCACAAGCAGTAACAAGGACAGTAACAATGTAGGCACAATGAACAATGTTGTACAGTAAGTCCTCATTTAACGACGCCCCGTTTAGCGGCGTTTCGTTTTAACGCCGCTGAACACTTGACACCATTTAAGCAAGCAGGAAGAATTTATTAGTAGAAGCCGTTGAAAACTCTTAAAACGCTTAATTTATATGATTATATTGATTTTTGCCTCTGGAACGTATCTCAATTCTTTTATATTACTTTCTATGGAAGTTTTGGTTTCGTTTAACGACGTTTCGCTTAACGTCGCGTTCTGCTGGAACGCATTAGCATCGTTAAGCGAGGACTATACATCTCTTTACATCTTATGATTCTGATATTGAGAAACTATCCAAAATGAAACTTAAAGCTAAGCCATTCACCTTAATAACTTTCTACAGAAGTCTTGGCTTCGTTTAGCGACGTTTCGTTTTAATGACGCTGAACATTTGACACCTTTTAAGCAAGCAGCAAGAAATTAATTAGTGGAACCCATAAAGAAATTCATAAAACGTTGAATTCATATGACTGTACTAAGTTTTGGCTCTGGAACACACTTCAATTCTTTTACATTACTTTCTATGGAAGTTTTGGTTTCGTTTAACGACGTTTCGCTTAACGTCGCATTAGCGTCGTTAAGCGAGGACTTGTTGTATCTCATGATGCTGATAAATGAGACGATCATTACTACGATGGTGACGACAAGAAAGTAGCTGATGGCAACATGGACGCAACTGCTGTAAATGATGATGCTGATGATGATAATGATGGTTATGTTGGTGATGATGAAGACGCACATGTCTGAGCACGTGTCGCTCCTGCAGCTTGTTGTCCGCTGTCACGTGCTTACGTGAATAGATCAAGCTTGAATTGAATGCGGCAATTTAGGCTATTCGTAGGCAAAAATGTTTTTGCCTACAATTCATCAAGTTTATGCATAAATTTTTGTATGTTCGTTTGTTTAAAATTACAATTACAAATTACAACATTATAATTACATATGTTTGTTACGTTCTACACAATATTAAAACTATGGCTAAACATTTTCTGAAACAGCACCCCCAGGAATTTTAACTATGAGCCACTGTTTGAAAAATGTGTAGGACCAAATAAAGATGTCTGCTAAACCGCACTCCACCAGGTGCTGCATTAATTCTGTATTCACCTTTTAGTCCCTCAATTCCACCAGAAATGACCTGGTAGAAGATATGGTAGCTGCGCTCAAGAGGTTGTTGGGACACTACACGTGATTTCTCCAGCAAATCTGAAATAAACACAAGAACGTCTCTGTGATCATCTCACTTTGGATACAAAATTGATTGATAAACAAATGCAGGGAAGGTGATGAATAAATAAAGTGAATGAAGGAAAGAACGATTGAATATAGAGCAGACGGACAAATGCACAAATACGTTAGCAAATGAAGAAGCAAAAAAATCAGTTTTATCAGTCGAGCAATCAGTCAGTCAGTCTGTCAATCAATAGGTGAATGAGTGAGTGAATAAGTGAGTGAGTGAGTGAGTAAGTGAATGGGTGGGCGAGTGAGCGAGTGAGTGAATAAATGAGTGAATAAGTGAATGGATGAGTGAGTGAGTGAATGCGTGAGTGATTGAGTGAGTGAGTGAGTGAGTGAGTGAGTGGGTGAGTGAGTGAGTGAGTGAGTAGGTTAGTGAATGAGTGAGGATGTGAGGGAGTGAGTGATTGAGTGAATGAGTGAGTGAGTGAGTAAGTAGGTGAGTGAATGAGTGAGGAAGTGAGTGAGTGAGTGAGTGAGAAAGTGAGTGAGTGAGTGAGTGAGTGAGTGAGTGCAGGAGTGAGGGAATGAGGGAGTAAGTGAGTGAGTGGGTGACTGTAAATGAGTGAGTTTGTCAGTCAGTCAACACTCTTAAATCAGAGTATTAAAAACATAATAACTATACAGGGTGGTACATAACGTTTGCGAAACAATGAAGAATCTGTTAACTCTTCAGCATTTGGGCGTTTTGAGGGCAACAACCTGAAAACTCTGTGATGGAGTAGAGTGGCCTGGAAATTCACCCACCTCACACTTGCTGAAGAAACTTAAGCTCTCTAGAATATAATATATAAATTGGTCTCCAACAAAACTGCAGCGTTTTGATGATATTAAATGGTTCTGCATTGTTACTCATTACTTTTGCACCACCCAATAGATTGTCATGTACCACCCTATATAATTAAAGACTCCCCCCATTTTCAAGTCCGACAAAAACTTTACATTTCAGCAAACATAATACCGCAAAAGCATTTCTGATAATTAAAAAATAGATTAAAATTTCAATATACATCGGGCGAGCCCAACTATTGATGACGTCACAAACTAGCAGAATTTTCAACAGCAAAAAAATCCTACGAGCGTGTTGCACGTGTTTGCGAAAACGAAAATTGAAGTACAGTGCTACTGTAAGATATTCAGCGTGTTGTAACAAAACTAGGCAAGTTTAAAGATAAAAAATCAAATTTCAAATTTACGGCTGTCCTCGCGGCATGACCTGTCGAACGTGTGTAGTTCGTCACAAACTAACACATCTAAACTAAGAGGTACAGCACCTGTTTTTGGTCAATGTGTTTCCGAAATGCAGGGGCTAGTGACCGTCTAACTAGCGAATGGCGAAATGCATCTAACAGCGAAGTACTAGTGGCGCGAACGTGAAATTGTGTTTGTGTGAAAATAATTCTTTCACGTAAGTCATTATTGTTCGTATATTTCCTTTCAATGTTTTAAAGAGTAGATTGTTTTGATCTACAGTTTAACGTTGTGTCCGGTTCTGCTTTAATAACAACCTATTTTTTGATAAGAGGAAAAGATAGATGACTTAGAGTTACTTACAAGATTCAATGTCAGCTCCTGCCAGTTTACCATTTGGAGCAAAGTGAATTCTGATGAATTTACCCTAAAGGAGAAAAAATACAAAAAACTGCATTGAGTTAAAATGAATTTTCTTCGCAAAACTAAACGCGTGAAGATCAAATTTGCGTAAAAACTGTAATAATTTATCATTTATGTTATTATTATTATTAATAATGTCATCATCATCATCATCATCATCATCATCGTCGTCGTCGTCATCGTCGTCGTCGTCGTCGTCGTCGTCGTCGTTATCACCGCCATCATCATCGTCATCGTCGTCGTCGTCAGCATCATCACCACCACCATCATCGTCATTATTATCATCATCATCCTCATCACTACCATCGTCATCATCATCATCATCATCACCATCGTCATCGTCATCGTCATCATTGTCGTCGTCATCATCATCATCGTCGTCATCGTCATCGTCACAATCATCACCATCAATGTCGTCATCATCATTGTCGTCGTCGTCGTCATCATCATCGTCGTCATCGTCACAATCATCACAATCATCGTCGTCATCGTCGCAATCATCACCATCATTGTCGTCATCATCATCATCATCATCATCGTCGTCGTCATCATCATCATCGTCGTCGTCGTCATCATCATGATTATGCTAATCTTGAACTTACGAATCGGGAAGAGTTGTCATTTCTCACAGTCTTGGCGTTGCCAAA
>JAQGDQ010001064.1:55593-65935 GCA_030141605.1 Tubiluchus corallicola
GACGTCATTTTTGGCTGAGAAAAACAACGCACTGTCCATTTTCGTCAACAGTACACGATAACTTTTAATAAAAAAAATCATTTAATTTTTGCATGTGATATTTTTACAGAACATTAAGTAAGCTGGGGAAGTTTGAATTAGTTTAAGCAACACGATGCACTTACGGAAGGTCACGAAGTCCACCAATTACGTCATAATTTTCAAATGAATGGCTGCTACCACCGCGCTTGTAAATTTCTATGCAGCCGTAGTGTAAATAAACGTTATTGACAGTTTTTAGCACTTTTTTGTTATATTTTTCTGAGCTAAACGATAACAGTAAAATAAACCCAACATGCTAAGCGACTTGACTTTTCCTTTAACGTACAAGAAAACCCTCAACTTACGTGAAGTTTAAAAAATTCGTCTTGAAATTTTTTCCCACTTTCATACCACCTTTTTGCAGGCAGGGCTTGCGTCGGTCGTAACGCTGTATAAACATGTAAATTTAAACTTACGCGATGACCGTTAGACGCAGCCATTTTAAATGTAGGTTTGAAACCAGTTAAGATAACATTGAGTAAAGTTTGAAAGAATACTCAGAGCATTCGTAGCGCACACGTCACAAACGAAGTCAAATTCTAACTTACCGTATCTTGTAAATAAGATTAAAAATACGTTTTTGGTTAGTGAGTGGTGCACCCTGCAGGTGAGTCAGCGACATTTTACCAATTGGTGTAAACATTTTAAATAATTAATAATTTTCTTTTCTAGTTACATAAGTCTTTCAAGCAGGTAAGTGAAATGTTAAGTAACATAATTTTGCATTGAAAGTTTTTTGGGACATAATTTAACATTTCCTTTTCTTTCCCTGATTTACGTTGGGCGTGTATGACGTCACGTAATCACGTCAAAATGAAAACAAACAAAAATTCCTTTCAACACGAGTACGCTATATGCAAAAAATTGCTATAAAGTAATATAATTTTTAAGACTGTTTTTCTGAAACCTACTTCAGGTGCCCCTTTTCTTGTCCAAAAAGCTCTGAACACTAATATTTATTAACTGTGACGTCATGTGACGTATATGTAATTGTGCGTATATGACGTCATGTAAGGGCGCGGTTACTAACTGTAGGCTTCACAACTGTATTAACTGTGACGTCATGTAACTTATATGTAACTGTGCGTATATGACGTCATGTAAGGGCGCGGTTACTAACTGTAGGCTTTAATGTTTTTTTTTATTTCTAAGTTCAAGTGACAGCAGTAAAATAAACTTCATTATTTAGGCTTCTTATCTAAGGATTTTACCTCCGAGAAAATTTCTCAAGTGCAAAAACTCACCTCCCCTTTTGCCACAACCGTGACCATGTCTCCCTTCCTCTCTTTAATCTCTCCAATAGCGTATCCCTCCTTCTTGTCGGGAACCCAGCACATAGACTTGCCATCATAGGGGATGGTAGAGGCCTCAATTTTCATCTGCTCCGTGGGCTTCAGGAACTGCCACGGGTCCTGTTGGAGCAATTCTTTCGCCCCGTAGGGCAGGGGAAGCGCCTGAGACAACATCTTGCTTTCTCAGTCGAACAAACAGAATCAGCCAAAACTACCTGTAAGTTGAAAAAATCATTTTTTTTATTTATTTTTTAATATTTTATTTCAAACTTTACAAAGTTCGTATGCTGGAGTGGCTTCTCCAGGGCGCACGCCTGGGCAAGGTGTATGGAGATCCTGAGTTGCCCAGACAACAGTAACCCTCTCTCTTCCCCCCTGGTGTTGTTGGCATCCTTCTGTCTCGGAAGACAATGGAATGTGCGCCAAGAGAGTCAGTTATTGATCACATTGATGGAGCTGCTGCGTCGACTGTGGCTGAGCAATCCGATCCTTGAACGTCTCCAGGGCACACTGCACGCCTGGGTAAGTATGGAGATCCTGAGTTGCCCAGACAACAGGAACCCCTCTCCTCCTCCCTGGTGTAGTCCAAAGGAAAGCGGAGCGATACGTTTGGCACCAGGTTGGCTGCAGGAGCTGCCGGAGTCAGTGAGCATGCTGCACTGGTCCGCCTTCAGGGCTCCACTCCTGATTTGGAAGGTTTACTCCTCTACACATGGCCGTCGGGTCACTTGACCTCCTCCGCCCTCTACCCGCTGCTTACGCAGCTCCTCCACCTAGTGTCGAGATACAGTGTGAGCATCCCGCAAGTCTACAGCTATTCCTAGGCGGTTACCCATCCAAGTACTAACCAGGTTCTACGTTGCTTAACTTCAGTGATCACACGAGAACTGGTGTTTTCAAAGTTCATAAACACATCACAAATTAATACAAATAATACAATCAATCATGACACACAACAATAACACAAATAACAATTTACGATATAACAAACTACGCCAATGACATCTAATTACAGAAGTAAAGTTTACATCACTGTTTAAAATGTTCTTGCATATAAAATTTTCACTCTTATTCAGCCTGACGTGTAAACTGTATGCACATTTTCTGTGAATCACATCAAAATAAATAATATTAAGTCTAGTAGAAATATATCTTGCGCTCGTATCATATGAAAAGTTAAACAGCTTCCGTGTTGATACATTATATGCAACCTTGAGTTTGCTAAGATTGTAAGAATAAAAATGTCTCCAAGTGGACATACAATAAAAAGTAGTGCAGTAAGCATTAAACAATTGTCTCTTCACGTTAACTGAACAGTGAGTAAATTTCATGAGTAATTTATTTGCTCTACCATAGTAAATTGAACATTGTCGTAATATATCTAAATCATCTCTATTGTCATCTGATAAAATATGACCCAGATATTTTTCCTTTTTACTAGGTAAGTACAAAACTTTTACACTGCAAAACAACAGACCCAAAATGTTTGGGCTTTTAAAAACGGTTGGAAGTTGCGCAACAAGTTGCCAAGCCGTTCACAGGTTGAACTTTACTTTCAGAGAGAAGTTGTGCAACAAGTTGCCAAGCCGTTCACAGGTTGCAACTTTACTCTCAGAGAGAAGTTGCGCAACATGTTGCCAAATCGTTCACACGTTGCAACTTTACTCTCAGATAGAAGTTGCGCAACAAGTTGCCAAGCCGTTCACAGGTTGCAACTTCACTCTCAGAGAGAAGTGGCACAACAACTTGCCATTCACATGTGCAATTTGATTCTCAAACATAAGTTGCACAACATGTTGCGAGAGAAGTTTCTACGTTTGAACGCTTCTATAGAACAATATCTACAACGTTTAGCGTCCAACGCTTTACAGAAGGTAAAAACCTCGGTGCAATCAATTCAAGTTGCGTTTACCTAACATCCGAAATGCGTTATTCGTTTTCAACCTGCGAAATAGTTGCGCATAAAAATCAACAGGAAACAGCTGCGGACGAAATAACGCATAAAGTGGCGTTTACGTAGCCTCCGAAATGCGTACGCGTTACGGAGGCGCGTAATAGACAAAATCGGTTTATATTGTTTTCAATGCGTCCGTTTGTCCGACCTGCGTTATGCGTTATTCTTTCCTGCAGCCATTTCCTATTGACTTTTATTACGCAAATGGATAACGCATAACGCATAAACGCAACTTTATGCGTCGCCCACTTGCGGAACAATGGAAAATAGCTGCGAAAAAAATAACGCACAACGCAGTTCTGATAAACGGGTGCGTTGAAAAGAACGTAAGCCGATTTTATCTATTCCGCATAATGCGTACGCCTTCCGGATGCCAGGTGAACGTGGCTTTAGATTAAGTAGCAATAATAATGAAGTCTTTCAGCTAACATACATTCGTTCTACTAGCAAACTTCCAAAATTACATTTGTAAAAAGAACTATTGTTTCCGATGCACGTAATTATAATTACTAACAATATCATAACAATAGTAATAACAATAGTCCAAAGCTACATTTAATAACTTTGGATATAGTAAAAACAATATCCAAAGTTATATTTATATATAAAATAGCTATTGTTTCCGGTGCACGTAATTATAATTAGTAACAATATTATAACAATACTAATAACAATAGTCCAAAGTTACATTTAATAACTTTGGATATAGTAAAAACAATATCCAAAGTTACATTTATATATAAAATAGCTATTGTTTCCGGTGCACGTAATTATAATTAGTAACAATATTATAACAATACTAATAACAATAGTCCAAAGTTACATTTAATAACTTTGGATATAGTAAAAACAATATCCAAAGTTACATTTATATATAAAATAGCTATTGTTTCCGGTGCACGTAATTATAATTAGTAACAATATTATAACAATACTAATAACAATAGTCCAAAGTTACATTTAATAACTTTGGATATAGTAAAAACAATATCCAAAGTTACATTTATATATAAAATAGCTATTGTTTCCGGTGCACGTAATTATAATTAGTAACAATATTATAACAATACTAATAACAATAGTCCAAAGCTACATTTAATAACTTTGGATATAGTAAAAACAATATCCAAAGTTACATTTATATATAAAAATAGCTATTGTTTCCGGTGCACGTAATTATAATTAGTAACAATATTATAACAATAGTAATAACAATAGTCCAAAGCTACATTTAATAACTTTGGATATAGTAAAAACAATATCCAAAGTTAGATTTATATATAAAAATAGCTATTGTTTCCGATGCACGTAATTATAAATAGTAACAATAGTATAACAATAGTAATAACAATAGTAACACTGTTATGACAAAAGAGACGGTTAACAAATGAAAAGAGACGCAATACTTACTCTTCCCGTAGCTTGCACTGATCTGAAAATTTGCCCTCTTTTCAGTCAGGGTATATACGAACCCTGTAGTAATCAGATCTCTCTATTTTAACCAATTTGGCATCGCCTTTGTTCTAAGCATTTCATTCATTGGACGCTGATTGTAGGAGTATGGCTTCACAGTGGACACGACCAATCAGCGAGCTCGTAACAACTCCACACTGGCTTCGCTGGAGCTGTTTTTGGACAACAGACTTGAGGGCCGCACAGGTCTGGGCTTCTATGAATAGCCGGTCCGTGTGTTTGTACGAATTTCAATAGCGTTTGTTTTAGCCCTGCTAGGCGACTGCTATTCTCAGCAGGTTGGAAGCCAGGCGTAACAAAGATTAGGTGACCTATATTTGTAAGAAGCCAGAACTCAGAGCATTGAATTCCTCCACGTTGCTTACTTTGTCCTTTAACTGTATCCATGGTTACAATAGCAGTTAAAATAATGAAATTCTTTAACAATTAAAACATGTGATGTAAAGTCGGCTCAACTGTATTATTATTATTATTATTATTATTATTATTATTATTATTATTATTATTATTATTATTATTGTTATTGTTATTATTATTATTATTATTATTATTATTATTATTATTATTATTATTATTATTATTATCATTATTATTATTATTATTACCATCATTATCGTTATCGTTATCGTGATTGTGATCGTGATCGTGATCGTCATCGTCATCGTTATCGTCTTGGGCATCGTCATCATCGTCATCATCATTATCATCATCATCATCATCATCATTATTATCATTATTATTATTATTATAATTACCATCATTATCGTTATCATTATCATTGTCATTGTCATTGTCATTGTCATTGTCATTGTCATTGTCATTGTCATTGTCATTGTCATTGTCATTGTCATTGACATTGTCATTGTCATTGTCATTGTCATTGTCATTATCATTATCATTATCATTGTCATTGTCATTGTCATTGTCATTGTCATTATCATTATCATTATCATTATTATTATTAATATTACTACTACTATTTTTATTACTATTATTAAAGTTGTTCTTCCACATTAATTATTAACGTAGAAGAACAAATTTGGTTTTGTTATGACTGCCAGGCTGATACGTTACATAATAAAGAACCTCTTCAAACGACGGTACTTCAGAACTTCTACTTAAGTCTACTAAACGACTCTTAGTAATCGACTTTACGTTTAGACAATCAACAATGCATTAACAAACAACTTAACGTGTACATTTTCATTGTTTCTTGCATTAATTCCACTGGTATTAACGAAAATGAATTGCTGTCTTTTGTTCATCTATCACACGATCTTTAAGTTTACAATTTAGTATTTGTCTTGTTTGCTTCTCACAATGTTGGTTTTTGTATTTTTACAATGTGTTTTCACACTGGATTGTTGTGTGAACATGACCTAACTGGTCGAAACGTTACAGATGTTGCTGTCTGTATAAAAGCCGTGTCTTTGCGTCAGTGGTGCTGATTGTTATTTTTACATTAAGGAATCAAACTTTAAGAGATTAAAGAGAAGAAAAAATGAAAATGAGCCAAGCCAGGATTCGAACCAGAAACATTAGGATTGCTTTCGATCCAAATTTTGTTTCAATTGTTAATAATGTGAGTTCTTTTCATTATTATCCAATAATCTTAAAGCTAAAAATGTTACCTTTATTTTGTTTTGTTTTAAAGGACAAGAAAAGGGGTACCTGAAGTAGGTTTCAGAGAAACAGCCTTAAAAAATTATATAACTTTACAGCAATTTTATGCATATATCTTACTCGCACTGAAAGGAATTTTTGTTTGTTTTCATTTTAAATCTCCTGCAACACTGTTCCGACCGCGCCATTACATGACGTCATAAACGCACAACGTAAATCAGGGGAAGAAAAGAAAATGTTCAACTATATCTCAATAAATTTTCAATGCAAATCTGTGTTGCTTAGCATTACGCTTACCTGTTGGAAAGACTTATGTAATTGAAAAAGAAAATTCTTCATCGCAATCCTAGTGTGCACCACTGGTTCACACATTATTGATCTTATTGACAATATAAAATAACTTAAACTTTTGCTTACTTAGTGACGTGTGCACCACGAATGCTCTGATTATTTTTTCAAACTTTACTCAATATTTTATAAACCTGTTTCAAATGACTTGTCGTCAAAATGGCTGCGTCTAACGGTCATCGCGGGAGTTTAGATCTTCAAATTTTGTACAACGTTACCGTTAACGCAAGCTCTGTACGCAATAAGACAGCATGTAAGCGATACGATATTTCAAGGCGAATTTTTCAATTTATGAAAAGTGTTTTCTTGTTCAACTGGTCAACGCCTTAACAGCAGATTCGTCCAGTGGTCAATTTCACGGAGATAAAGCTTTTTATACAGTTCAAACTTGAATTCATGACTCACTGACATGGCTTGCTTAAAATGGATGACTGCGGCGGGACTCGAACCTAGGCACTATGAACGATAATCTATGATGAGACAGACACTGCTTAGAATACCCTGGAATGTATTCCATATGTACATTTGAAAGATAAACAATCAGCATCAGTCCAATGAAAACACCTAGAGCGAGCATTGAACCCGAGAGCTTCGGGTTCCCACCACCTATCAGGGCCATGGCAGCTTCTTCCTGACACATAGCCGACTGGGCATGGGCTTAAGAACAAAAATTAGGCAACGCTAAGCTCGATTAGTGAACGAATTGCGTCCATACGGCTCAAATCCGTAATGGGAAGTTTCAGGCGCCATGCTGATTCTGGTTGTTCACCTAGTTAAGGGAGAACGCCCTTCAAACTCGAAAGCGGCTATGCTACCTCTGCTGGTTCATTGTCTCATTGTAGAACATTCTGTTTGACAAAATGTTAAAGTTCTGCTACAACCGTCCACGTTAAAGCAAAACCGGATCCAATCTTAAACTGCAGTTCAAAACAATCTACTCTTTAAAATATTGAAAGGAAACATAATATTTTTCAAAAATGATTTTTACGTGAAAGAATTATTACCACACAAACACAATTTCTACTCTGTTACATTCAATTCGCCATTCACTAGTTAGATGGGCACTAGAGCGTACATTTGGAAAATGCATTGCACAAAAAATAGGTGGTGTACCTCTCAGTTCGGATGTGATCGAGAAAAAAACAGAAATTTTCAGAAAATTTCGGATTTTCCGACAGCAATTCCGTGCGTCATTTTTCCTTGCCGCCTCAGTGTGAAATGGGCCTAAGGAAGGAACATTCCCGCTTTAAATTCCTTGCCCAAATATCCACTTCCGTCTTACTCTACTTTTCCGGAAAAAATACTAAAACCAGAAACCTCGCATAAAGCAAAACACTGATCGCGATCTTGCAGGCGTATAGATTACAGATAAAAAGCGCGGAGTAAAGAGGGAGGGTCACGGGGCACAAGAGGCTAAATTTTGCGGATAAGCAGCGAGGCAGATCGAAGACCAAAGTGCTAAGAATCTTAAAAACGTCTTGGAAATAGAAAAACATCTACGAACTTTCTTAAAATGAGACAAAAGCTGGTTGTTTCAGTAATTTCACAGTTTGTGTGTGTGTGTGTGAGAGAGACACGGAGAGAGAGAGAGAGAGAGAGAGAGAGAGAGAGAGAGAGAGAGAGAGAGAGAGAGAGAGACGGAGAGAGAGAGAGAGAGAGAGAGAGAGAGAGAGAGAGAGAGAGAGAGAGAGAGAGAGAGAGAGAGAGAGAGAGAGAGAGAGAGAGAGAGAGAGAGAGAGAGAGAGAGAGAGAGAGACGGAGAGAGAGAGAGAGAGAGAGAGAGAGAGAGAGAGAGAGAGAGAGAGAGAGAGAGAGAGAGAGAGAGAGAGAGAGAGAGAGAGAGGGTGAGTGAGAGAGAGAGAGAGAGAGAGAGAGAGAGAGAGAGAGAGAGAGAGAGAGAGAGAGAGAGAGAGAGAGAGAGAGAGAGAGAGAGAGAGAGAGAGAGAGAGAGAGAGAGAGAGAGAGACAGAGAGAGAGAGAGAGAGAGAGAGAGAGACGGAGAGAGAGAGACACGGAGAGAGAGAGACACGGAGAGAGAGAGAGAGAGAGAGAGAGAGAGAGAGAGAGAGAGAGAGAGAGAGAGAGAAAGAGACGGAGAAAGAGAGAGACACGGAGAGAGACCAAACATCCAACTGCAGCTGGTTGTTTCAGTAGTTTTTTGCTGGGTCAAGTTACGATGCTTCTTGGAATGGAAATTGGTCCTTGGTCTGCCCCCCACCCCCCACCCCCGACCCACTATCCAATATCCACTCGTGCTGTGCTGACCTTCATTTCCTAATGGAGTTTTCCCAAACACCCCGGATGCTAAACACAACAAAACTTATAGACGAGTTTTTCTTTGCGCTCCCAGGATAAGGTTTCGGGAAACGGGATCTCTCCTTATTTCAATGTGCCCCCTCGCGGGCGGGTGCATGCACGGGGTACTAAACACTCTTTGATATACAAGCTTTGCGAACGTGTAGCACTTTCAAGGTTTGAATTTGATACCAATTCTTCCTGTTAATGTATTTTTAACATCACCAGAACGGGGGCGTATTTACCAAGGGGCGTATAGGCTACCTGGGCTGCTGCATAGGGCGCAGAAGTTTTAGGGGCATCACATTTTAGAAAAAATTCTTATCCTCCTATGAATGCTTTCATATTCATGTAAAGGGAGCATTTTATAACACGCCACAGACAGTTGCTGAGCTTACCTTTTATATAAGTGCCACATAATGAACAGGGGCAAGGTATCACACAACAAGCAGTTACTCCGCCTGCTTGAATGTAACTGCTACACAAATCCATGTGAATAATAATAATAATAATAATAACAATTACTACAATAACAATAATAGCGAACAACAATAATAATATAAATAATAATGATAACGAACAATGATAATAATAACAATAACGATAAAAAAACAATAATAATAAATGAAAAATAAATAATAATAATAGTAATAATAATAATAATAATGTTAATAATTACTAATAATATAATAATAATGAATCTCGTAAAAACAAGGTTGATAGTGTTTCTAATACACCACAAGTAATTGTTTATTGGTTCATTACATAAACAGCCATAAATTCACAATAGAGATGGGCTGGATAGAGCGGTCAGCCAAAGGAAGTCTTGATACCCCCTGCAGTTCGCAAATGACTAGAAAAACGATCTCGTGGCATTTTACTAGGACAAGGTAACTTCAAAGACTTTCTGTTCAAAATTGGATACATACATGAAATTGTCTGTATATGTTTATTAATAACTTTTAAAAATCTTTATTGAAAATGATGCAATAAGCTCTCTATTTGCTGGGCACATAAGTACAAAAACGTTAAATAACTTTACAAAATGTTATCAAAACTTGTTTCAAATGACTTATCATCAGAATGGTTGCGCTAACGGTCATCGCAGAAGTTTAAACTTACAAGTTTTATACAGCATTACTGCCGACGCAAGCCCTGCATGCAAGAAGGCAGTCTGTAAGTGATATAAAATTTCAAAACGAATTTTTTAACCTTTATGTAAGTGGAGGGTTTTCTTGCGCTTTAAACGGTTTGCACCCTTAGTCTTAGAACATTA